>SZWC01006627.1:81897-100342 GCA_023375785.1 Penium margaritaceum
CCCTCACCCCCTCCCCGCGCCTACCCACGCGCACCTTCTTTGAAGGCGAGGCCTATGAGTGCACCATAAAGAGATCCTACAGCCCAAACGTCCGATGGGTGCGTCAGCAAGTGCCGAACCAACCCGCCACCACCACCGCCACCATCATTCAACGCGATAGTGGCGGCTCCGAGTGCGCCGACCGCAAAAGGCGTTTGCAGAAAGCGTTTGATCAGTGTGACGTAGATGTGGATGAGGACGAGGGATACGCCGAGGCCCAAGGCGCCCGTGGCGAAGAGCACGTCAAGGGAAGAGGAGAGGGATTGGTAGAGGAGGGAGTCGGCAAGGAGGAAGGCCGGGAGGGAGGCGAGGACAAGCGAAACTGCGGCAGATTGCAATCCCGCTCGGTAAGCAAAGATCTGCTAATGAAAAAAAAAACAGAAAGAATAAAAATAAACCGAAAAAAAAGGTCAACACTTGTAGAAAAGGACACCATTCGCGAGGAGCTCACCCAATTTAGAGTGCAAATGTGCAGGCTTGCAGATTTTCCGTCAGTCACGACGATAGCTCAGATCCGTTTGCGGAAAAAAAAAAACCTCCGGTAATTCCCCAGGAAGAGTAACGCCAAGCACGGGCACGGTCTCTGCCGCATAGAATAGAAACAAATGCAGTCAGCTGACAAGAGAAGCTCATCCTGCTCGTGCATGCACATGCATGTGCACGTCAGTCTGCAAGCGCGCGCGCGCGCATACACACGCACACACACANAAGTCCATATGTAGTCTGCAACTTCCCCACGCACCACATCGTCGCTGGAGGCAGTTTTGGCTCTCACTCCCACCGCTATGAAGAACTCTCAACTTCACACTGGTAGCACGTCATCATTACAGTGTTTCCAACTTTTCTGGCGAAAAGAAAAAAAAAAGAAGAAGAGAAAAATGAACAAGGGGATATTCAATGTTTTCTCGAACACATCTTCAACAGTGTTGAAGATGTGTTCGAGAATATTTCTGGTCTTGAATCAACACGAACACCGACACCGACACCGACACCGACACCGGCACCAGCACCAGCATCGGCACCGGCACCGGCACCAGTACCGGCACCGGCACTGGCACCAGTACCGGCACCGGCACCGGCACCAACACCCACACCGACAGCAACACCGACAGCAAGACCGACACCAACACCGACACCAACACCAACACCAACACTGACACCATCACCGACACCAACACCCACACCGACACCAATACCGACACCAACACCGACAACAACACCCACACCAACANCTCGGTGCCGCTGCTGCTGATGGCTCGCGCGGACATCAAAGCTGGTCTTGCAGGAGGGGCGGAAACGGACAGACGCCGGAGGATGTGCCGCGGACGGGACGAGAGTGCGCGAGGAGCGACGGCATGGCTGCCAGCCACTGTTGCTGGTGACGAGAGAGAGAGTGGAGATGAGGAAGCGAACGAGGACGAGTGGGAGGATGAGACGAGGATGAGGATGGGGCCATAGATAGGGATGGGGAAGAGGATGAGAAGGGGGAGGATTTGGTGGACGGCAGCAGGAGGGCAGCAGCAGAAGACGGCCTCCACCACGCTCCCGGCCTGCCCCGCAAACTGCTGACGTCATGGTGCGTCAGCAGGTTGGTACGCAAGTCCATGGCACACAACATGTGGGCCATACGGTGTCGGAGCCTCCACTTGTTCGAAAAAACGAGCAGCCTCTGGAGGTGGGAGACTCTCTTCTTGTTCTTCTTGCTTCTTCTTCTCGCTTTTTCCTCTCTTTCCTTCGTTGTCTCTCTTCTTCGCCACGGTCGTGCGAAAGATGGCGGGTGGGCGACGGTGGCAACCGTTTTCTGCTGCTGTTCGATGCAAATAGAACAGGTGACAAAAGATAGGACAGGAAGGCCAAAAGATGGCGGTGTTGAGGGGGGGGGGGGGGGGGGGGGGGGGGGGGGGCGTGCGCTTGCCCAGTCAGGAAGACAATTGTAGCCTGAAGAGAAAGATGTGTAGGGCAACGATAAGCGATGCCCCTGTTTCCTTTCCAACGTATGCCAATCACCCCTACTTTTAAACTGTTTGGGTTACATAGTAACCTATTACAATCGGTTCATGGCTAAAAGATGCTTCAAGAAAATTGTGATTGGTGGATCGGTCGTTTTCTGACATATCCACCAATCAGGGCGCAAGAATCAGTCGGACTGTATGCCCCCCCACGTCCGCGGACTCCTAGGGGAGGTCAACCCAGACGAAAAAAATCACGGACATCAACCTAGATTTCCGGACAGACCCTGGATAGTACGGAATGAGCAGTCTGACGCTAGGATTAAAGGGTAAGGACTGTACGTTTAGGCCCTCCAGTCCATTTGTGAGCGGAATTTTATTTTTTTTCCCTCTGAGTCTCTCCCCCTTGGCCTCGCCCTGTCCTGTTTCACAGAACTGGTCGTCATGCTAAACTCTTGAGACTCGTGAACCTGGCTTCAAACAGGGGCAAAATGCAATTGAAAGAAAAGAAATTCAACCACCTTCATGCAAGAAAGTAAATGAATTACATTCTGCCTATGATTACGTTACATTACTTCTTGTAACAGAAGGAAACATTCATGATTCATCCAAATTTGTCAAAGATAGTGAAGTTCACAATAAACGTGTGAAAGTAGCATGTTCACAATAGAAGAACATATTAATATCATTTACATAAATTAATCATCATATAAAACCATATTCACAAAAAAAGAGAAGAACTACCTTTTGAGTTTCTTCTTCAATATGTTGGTAAATTGTTTTACATAATACTCTACTTTCAAGCACATTCGTTCACTTTTTGCTTGTTTTTTTTCTCATTTACATCCACACAAGTTGGAAAAAATCTAGCGTAGCTTGATTTAATTTAGAAAGAGTTCGCCTCAACCATACACAATGGGCAAACAAAAAAATTACTTTGAGCGAATGCGGGTAACATTTTGGCAGCCCATTTACGACCAGTTTTTGTTTCTATGGATGAAGTACATTCTCATGGCAAACCTTCCACTGTGTGGTCCAGATTGCGGGCACTTATTTAGCCTCTTGAGAGATACCAATATGAATACTTTTGCTCGGTTACTATGTAACCCTATGCACGCTTTGCGTGCAACACATGCCTCTTGTTTAACTTGGGTGCCATTTTTTAGCAAAACTGCAAAACATGTGTCCCGGTGTAAAAAACAATAGAACAACTTACCCCCAGTGTACAACGCTGTCATCCAGGTGCCCTGCTCTTCTTGACCATTGCTCTCGGTTTGTAGTCGTTCGTCTAATATTCCTCGATTGTGGTACGGAATTTTTTTCTCGTAGTACTAGTCCAATGGTTTTTTAGTTGAGCGAGGGGATAGTAGACAAAGTTTACAGTTGCTTCGTAAAAGTGGTTTGGTTATGATTTTTTTTTTGCACTAGAAAATACACAGTCGCTATATGCCCTTCCACCCTGAATGTCTTTCTCATATGCCCCAAACTGCGGGGCATGTGACACTGTCTAAAACGCCCCCATAGGGTGGATGGTGCAATGGATAATGATTATGGGGCATACGGAGTTCGAGAAACAAAAACTGGGTCAGATATTAATCAAATTTTGAAATTTGGGACTTATTGAACATAATTTCTTGAAAACAAGGCGCATAACATTACTGTTCTTGTGACACAAGGCGCATGAGGTTTTTTTCTATACTTTTGTGCCGTGTACTTGCATTCGCATAGCAAGCTTTGCGCAGAAGGCAACACCCATGCAGGTGCGGAGCCACAAGTGGACAACGTTGAGGTCGCTGTACCCTGACATGGATGAGGTCTTCGCTGCTTTGCCGATGACTACCATCATGGGATGGTCGGAGAAAAATGCAACTGTGGCACTAGTTTAAACAAAGCACGCGAAAATGGCGCCCATCCAAAGTGGACACAAAACAATGGCACCAACAAAAATGCAACCCTTAAAAATGACCACCCCAAAAGCGAGCACGCAAAACTCGCCCCCTCCTAGAATAGCACAAAAAAATGGCGCCCAACAAAAAAAGAACCCCACTAAGTACCTTGCAAAAATGACACCCTCTCTTTCGTGATACCACGTCATCAACCAAGTTTGCGATAGTTAGCGGAACTTTCTAGTTTTTCTTTCCAGATCTTTCTCAAAAGACAATGTGCAATATTTTAGAGATAATGCACTTGACACAAAAACGATGATGATAATGGTCACAAGCAAAAGAGACCATGTATTGTGTGTCTGCCCGTTTTTCCACATGTCTCGCTTTGAAGCCGCTTTACTCTAATTTTTTCCCCCATTCAATCGAAGGCCGCTCTTTTTTCTTACGTCAGAGGCTATGTGCCCCGATTACGCCTCCCCCTCCCACCCCCCCTCCAGGTTGGCCTTGTTGCGAGAAAACAAAAAGCAAGGTAGATCGCATTTGAAGGCGATTTGCCCCGCTTTTGCCTCCCCTCCCTCTCCCCCTCTCATTTGGCTTTAACGCGATGGAAAACCACAAAGCAAGGCAAATCACCTTCGAAAGCGTTCTGCCTCGGTTCTCCTTCCGCCACCCTTTGCCACTCCCAGTTGGCTTTGATGAGAGACCAAAACAAAAATCGGGGCAGATCACTTTTTACACGACGGTGAAAAACAAACACAAAATATAGAGTCAACCGGGGTTGGAGGCAGATGAAAAAAACATGCAAGAGGATGTTAGAGAGACTTGTTTCGCTAGCAATGATGATCACATTGATACTTGCGTCATTCCCATTTGGTACAAAATATGGAAATCATTTCCTGAGAGAAACTCGAAAGAGAAAGTAGACAGACCCGCGTTCAAACACAAGCTTTGGTGGATGACGTGGCATCACTAGAGGGGGGGTGCTGTTTTTGCATGCTACTTTACGGGGTGCACATTTTGTAGGGTGCCATGTTTGCATCCTATCCTAGAAGGGGTCCATTTTTTCGTGCTGGCTTGGGGGGCATTATTGCGTTCTCACTTAAAAGGAGATTCATTTTTGCATGCTTGCATTAAGGGGTGCCATTCTTGCGTTCTACTTTCAAAAGGGTACTATTTTTGCGTTTTTCTCGGGATGGTCGTCATTGGTGTTACGCGAAATTGGTGTGCGCGGCTGGATGCGTCTATTGTGGGTGCGCTTGATAGTAGTCAGATTTGATGGTGGAACGCTACCGGACACTGGCATTGGTGAATGTTGTTGACAACATCCACCAGTCCAAAAGTTGCATACTACCTTTCCCTTGTTCAGCACCCAGCTTGTATGTCATTTGCCTGCGATTATATCCAGAGGGTTTTCTCCTGACAACAAACAACTCTCAAACTTTGAACCATCTACACCCCTTGTTGATTAGTTAGGAGGGGGTTGAATGAACTAATTCTGTTCATCCATTAGTGCGCTCTGTTGGTCCCACGAGGTTTGTTGAGTGAGCATCGTAGGGAACCCATCCAAGTTGGCTTAAGTTGTTAACCATTGTACAGTACCTCAACGTCGATCAATGCTAAACTCCGCAGACCGCAAAAGCGATGACTGTGGTTGAACTCGACCAACCATGAATTCCAACCACTACCAGGCACATGAGACGGTTTTTACTCAACATATAAGTTGAGATAGTGCTTTTAGTGTTCTAAGAAATAAGAATAAAACATCCAGGGTGCGCCTTGTTGAGTAGTGCAATTGCTGCGCTGGTATCAAGCTCCGAGTGAGCGCACATGGCACGGCAATTGGAGCACCATACAGAAAGTTACAGATTTTTTGTGAATTCTCGGGTTCACTACCTACTGGGAATGTTCACCGGTACAGGCCAGTCAAATCCTGGGGACCAGCCCCGAAGGCTCCTAAAGGGCCTGGTGTGTACTATAGAGTACTGGCATGCACAAGGGGGTTGCGCATGCCCCTAGCTAGCTCTGGGAAGGAGGGGAGCTACTCGGTGCGCAGTACTGCGCGGCTACCATGGTCAAGGAGTGTTGCAACTGACTCTGCAGGCGGCATGCACCCTGAACATGATGCCTGCACTACATCACCAGCCTCATGCATGGACTTTGGGCCCCTTCTATCAGCATGGGCCAATCTCGTACAAGCTTCAGGAACTTCCTGATGAACTAATCTAATGCAGCAGCATGGTAGGATCAACGATCAGCAGAGGTTGGCCTGAAGGGCAAGCAACCTCCTAAGGAAGCTGTACCTGAACACTTGCCAAAGCTTCCTCAAGGAGGAAGCTTCCTCCTAATCCTGTGCAAGTGCTTCTAACAAGATTTGAACTACAGGAAGCTTCTGCTGAAGGAAGTCTCCCCTTTTCAGGGCACAAGGCGCAGCAAACCTGAACCACCTGAAGGAAGCTTCTCCTTTAGGTGGTCAACTTGCCAGGACCTCAAGAATAAAAGGGGAAGCTCCTCTCAGTCCAGACTCATCTCAACAATCTCAGTATACTGCGCCATTCAAGGCTACTCTGCTCAAAACTCTGACTCAAAAGCTTCTGACCAAGACTCTGCTGGACACCCCTCCAAGGCCCCTGTAAGCCTAGCAAGGCCTGCTAGCCTGAATGGAGGCTGCACTGGAGGCCATTCAACTTGAAGACTGTGCCAACACCCTTGCCATGACGGCCTGTAGGGCCTCGCAAGGCGTTGCCCCTTTGTGGGCCAGGAGTTGAGCTAGCCTAGTTTGCTTGCATTTTTCATGTATCATACTTGTAATTTTACATCAATCAAGATTTCAGCCCAGATTCCCAACCCTTTCCCTCCTATTGTACAAGCTGCTTGCTAAACACCCAAAGATCCTAGCAGCAAGGGACCTAGCCCTTGCTGCCTGTATCACAAAACCAACATGGTATCAGAGCAGTAGGTGGTGCTCTCAGCCTCTCAACAAGTGCAGCACGAGGAGGAACAGCAGCATACAGCATTGGTGGTTGAGACATTCTCCACCAGCCTCACACAAGCTGTACACTTGTGGTGGAGGTGATGCCATTTTGTAGAGGCACCTGGTCGACGTTCCACCTGTACACCAAGCGAGAGCAACATGGAGGAGGAGAATGCTGCGTCAGCTTCTCCTATCCTTGATGACCAATTTTTCTTGCATGGTTTGCATATGGGCCAAGAGCAGGGGAGCCATGTCGTAGACCACGCACAACGCCAAGCGGAAGAGGCACAACACTTGGCAAAGGAGGCGCAACGCATGGCGCAACAAGAAGCCACAACACGCCAAGCTATGGAGTAAGAGAGGGAGGCGCTAAGGCAGCAGATTGCCGCTCAAGAACTCCTTTGTCAACAGTAGCAGCTGACCCATGGGCTCAAGCATCCCAAACACACCAGCTACAACAGTCACATGCAGCGCAAGCAGCCCAAATTGCACAACTTCAGCAGCAGCTGGCATGGGCGCAACAACAGCAGCTTCAGTCGCAACAGCTTCAGAATGAGCAGTAACAATAGCAGCAAATGCAGTGGCAACAAGGTTCACGAGCATCATCTGCACATCTGCCTCGAGAAAGCCCTCCCCCAGTCGTGCCACCAGCCATGTCTCCACAAGTGCAGCCGGGAGCAGCACCTCAAGGAGGCATGCCACAAGAGTTTGTGGCTCAATAGCCACAACCTAGTCTAATAATGCCACCCGTGGCACACTACCAGCCGGTGGAATAAGCACCAGGGCCGCAACCCTTTGCGGCTCAACCAGCACCAGTCCATGCGGGAGCAGCATTGCCACCACATGGGCCGCAGCGTGCGGCACAAGGCTAAGTGCCAACCCCACAAGCGGTAGCACAAGGCAAAGCATATCAAGGCTCGCAGGACACTGTGCCCCAAGCAGCAGCCTCACTCCATCTGCACAAGATCAAGATTGGAAAATTCGATGGCGAGTACTTCTCGCACTGGGCGCACAAGTTCAAAAAAGTCACCCAGATTCACGGCATCTGAAAGCTCTACAACAGCTACAACACACCTCCGCCTCCAGGATCGCTGTCAAGCGTGGTGGCAAAGTTCACGTACTTTACACGAGATGGTTTCATGGTGCTGGACGACCATCTGACTCCTTGCATCCAGCAGGCAATACAAGTGTATGAGGAGACTGCTGAGCTTGCTTGCCTAGCCTGGTCCTACGTGCTACGGACCTATGTGTCCGGCGATTCTACTTTCAATTGTCACCTCCTAACCGAACTGTCGCACATCAACCTTAACAGTTTCGACAACATCGAGTCCTACATCAACACAGCGAAGTCACTTTGCAATCAGCTCACAGTGACAACCGCTCCGGTCTCTGAACCTGTGTTTGTGACCTTTCTCCTCAATGGACTCACAGGGGACTGGGATGACGTGAGGAAGGTACTAAAGTTCAAGCATGAAGCGAAACTCACAGAAGAATACGCCTGCAACATGCTTCTAACAGAGCAACACGACCGGCAGCTGACAAGAGAGAAGGAGAGGATCTTGAACAATGCGACTTACCAAGGTGTAAGTGCTGCCATGTCCAGTGCTCAGCCCTCGCGGAGCACCCAGTCCACGAGGAACTCCGCATCCACCCAGACGTCCGCCCACTCTAGACCAAACACCAGCATCTGCAGCCCACGCGACCGGAACGTGGGGTCACGTCCTGCAATCAAGTGCCATTATTGCAAAACGATTGGGCACATAAAGCACAATTGCAGGAGGAGGATGTGGGACAAAGAGCAAGCACGGTGACATGCATCTTTCAAAGCAAAGCCAACC
The DNA here is from genome assembly GCA_023375785.1 of Penium margaritaceum. Taxonomy (NCBI): domain Eukaryota; kingdom Viridiplantae; phylum Streptophyta; class Zygnematophyceae; order Desmidiales; family Peniaceae; genus Penium; species Penium margaritaceum. The sequence goes on from SZWC01006627.1 coordinate 90,581, forward strand.
GGGGAAAAGTGGGAGAAGGACGCTCGAAGCAAAGAGAAGCAGCCAGTGAAAGGCGAGAGAAAAGAAGCCATGAAGCTGGATGGAGGCAAGGAGAAGCAGTTTGACTACATAGGGTCGGTCTTCCAGCTCTCAGCCAAGCGGAGTGATGATCTGGTCCGCTCCACCTACGTGTGGTACCTTGACAGTGGGTGAAATTCACACATCACCCATGACAAGGCCTGCCTCCATGAGCTGGAACCCTGCTCCAAAGGCTTCGTCACCGTGGCTGACAAGCAACAAGTGCCCGTGTTGGGCATAGGAAAATGACAGTGAATGGGTACGACGGTTCCTAGGTCAAATTTGGGGACGTGTTGTACATACCTGAGATTGCGGTGAACCTCTTGTCACTTGGGCAGCTGATGAAGAGGGGTGCGCGGATTGTCAGGGACGGATTACATGTCACCTTGAAGAGCCGTGAAGGCGAGACCTTCGCGTAAGGTTGCCTTCTTCCACACGGCATGATTGAGCTCGACTTTGCAGCACCAGCTCCAACGATAGGCCCACCTACGCCCTTTGCAGCAGCATGTCTCCACCAGGTGACTGGCGCAAACCTAGGTTTTTGGCAGAAACGACTTGGCCACATCAACAACCAGACCATACAGACGATGTACAAGAACGAGCAAGTCAACGGTCTCACTCTCAGGGATAACATCAACAAGGAAGTAGTAGAGCCCTGTGAAGACTGCGTTTGCGCCAAACTGCCACAACACATGTTTCTTATGGCCACAAAATGCGACGTCAACCAGAAGCTGAAGCTCGTCCACACAGACATATGTGGACCTCTTCTAACAGCCACAGTCTACAGAGGGCATCGCTACTTTCTGCTCTTTGTCAACGATGCCATAAGAATGGTGTGGAGCTATCCACTCCGCACGAGGGACGAAGCTCCATCATACTTCTTCATGTGGCTCACAATGGCCGAAAGGCAAAGCAACAAGAAACTACAGGCTCTATGCTTCGATGGTGCTAGTGAGTATACCAGCACTGAGTTTGCCACTTAGTTGGAGGATCTCGACACTGTGTAGCAGTTCTCCATGCCATACACACCGCAGCAGAATGGCGTAGCGGAGAGAGCAAACCGCACGATGCAAGAGACATTGAATTCAATACTGCTTGGTGCGCAGCTCGACAACTCGTGGTGGCCATTTTCACTATGGCAAGCGGTGTGGGTACGCAACTGAGTGCCACACGTGTCAATACCGGACATGACACTGTTCCAGTCCTGGCATGACAACAAGCCCGATGTCAGCATACTACGGACCTTTGGGTGCATGGCTCTGCTTCATTTCCCAAAGGAGCGTCGGCGCAAGTTGGGGGATAAAGCAACATGGGTTGTTTTCCTCGGCCAATGCCCAAACATGAAGGGGTGGGAGTTCTACGACGTGACATCCCATCGCATTGTCACCAGCAGAGACGTCATCTTTTTCAAGAACCTGACACGCTCTGCCCGGGAGGCTAAGCAATGCATTGAGCTTCCTCTACTCAAAACTTTCTACGACTCCTTTGTGGAGATGCTAGAGGAGGGAGAAGCAGACAGCGCACCACTCACCCTCCATGATCTGGATCAGGCGGATCAATAGTCGGTGGCCCCGCGTATGGCCCTCGATGCTTGCCGGGATGAACGCATCTCCGCTGATCATGAGTCGCTCGTACTACCCCATGACAAAATGAAGACGGTGGTAGTGGAGGATGGAGTGCATCCGACGGGGAAACCACATGATGGAGCTGCTGGGCATCTGGGGCGTCTCACACGCCTCCTGCGACAACAGTTGCAACAGGAAGAAGAGCAGGAGAACCAGAAGGCGGACATGGCTATCACTGCCTATTCTATCTACAAGGAAGCGGAGGACTTCTTTGCCGACTTTACCACAATACACCTCGCGGCTCTCGTCTCAGCAAGCGAGCTACCGCCTGAGTTCAAGACCCTGAAAGAAGCTCTACAAGCGGAGCATGCTGCACAGTGGAAGGCAACACTTGACATAGAGTACCAGAGTCTCATGGATGAGGAGACTAGGGAGCTTACGGAGCTTCTATCCGGCTCTCGCCCTATGGGGGTGAAGTGGGTGTTTTGCATCAAGACAAAAGCCGATGGACGCATAGACAAGTTCAAGGCTCCCCTTGTGGCAAAGGGGTCCACGCAAGTTCAAGGACGAGACTTTTTTGAGACCTATGCTCTCGTGAGCCGCTATACCACCGCTCGCATCATGCTAGGCGTTGCAGCAGTGATGAACTACAAGGTGCAGTAGCTTGACGTAAAGAATGCCTTCTTGCACTGTGAAATGGATACAACCACCTACATGAAGCAGCCTGAAGGCTACGACGACGGGAGCGACAGAGTGTGCAAGCTCGTAAAGATTCTATACAGACTGAAGCAAAGCCCTTTGCTTTGGTACAGGAAGCTGCAATGCGTCCTACAGTTGTTAGACTTTGAGCCATCGGCCTATGTCGACTGCCTCTTCTTGCATCGGCCGAGTCCTGAGGCCAGGCCAAATAGCTACGTTCTAGTCTACGTCGACGACCTCCTCATCATTGGGCCGTTGACAGGCTTCATCAAGGCCACGGCAACCGCCATGGCGCAAGAGGTCAACTTGACCCTCATGCCCAGTTTTGAGTACTACTTGGGCATGAACATCGAACGAGACCACGAAGCACATACGCTTTACTTGATCGAGTAGACCTACGCTTAGATTGTCTGCAAACGTTTCAACATCCCAGATCGACACGTGCCAACACCTTGGTGACAACAGTTGTTGACGCATCAGGGACAGAGGGGGAGGAGCAAGACCAACTATCGTGGCAGAGTTGTCTTACTGATGCACGCAACAAGTTGCACACGGCCAGATTTGCAGTTTGCCGTAAGCAACTTGGCAGGCGGCAACGAGACGTGTACAGAGGGAGCATGCAAGGAGAAAAACAGAGCTCTAGGCTACCTCAAAACTACAGGAGACGTAAGTCTGCTCTTTGGAACGAATGACAGCCTAGACCTCGAGTGCTACGTCGACGCCAATTTCTGGGGCACAGAGGAAGATCGTCGAAGTAGCACAGGTTTTTTGTGCATGCTTGGTGGAGGAGTGGTGTCATAGACCAGCAAGCAACAAAACCTTATCACACTCAGCTCTGTAGAAGCTGAGTACGTGGTGGCTACTATAGCAGCACGGGAGGTCACGTATCTTTGCAACCTCCTGGAGGACATAAGTTTTCCTCAATCCCAGCCGACAAGGATACTCGGCGAAAACAAGTCTGCGATTAACCTCGTAAAACTTGGCGAAGTTCCAAGGCCAGATGAAGCACATCAACATTCGTGGGCATTGGATTCGTTCAAAAGTTTGCGATGGCACAGTCAAGCTAGTGCATGTGCCGAGAACTAGCCAAGCAGCAGACTTCTTGACGAAGAGCGTCCTGAAGGACGTGTTCTACAGGTGTGCGGAGCAGTGTGGTCTCACCTCCAATGCCCTCTCGCAGTGTGTGTGCAGAAGCGGCCAATTGTGGACTGAACGCAGAAGTCAAACACGCGGAGCTCCCCCATGGTGCAAGCTTGTTTTCCGCACATCAATAGCACGTGCTTCATGCTGGAAGAGAAAAAATCGACGGAAGCAAAAATCTTAGGGGTTGCGAGGTCACAAGGCGTAGATCGTCCCATCACAAACCGGCTTGGCTACAATGGACCACGAGATGGTAAGGGGTGATTTACAAAAACAACTCCGGAATCAGCCCCTTTGGAGGATCAAGATTTTTTCAGTGGGATCCAGCTCATCACAACTGCTCCACCAGCACCACATCTCATTCAAGAAGTGGGAGAAGAAAGGCCATTGAAACAATGGCTCTAAACTCTACCATCGGCAACAAGAATTTATGCCGGAGGTTCTGCCAGTAAAGGAGAATCCCTCACGACAAAAGTGGACCTTCCGCAACTAAAAATAGCTACTTCGCCGTTACAAACGATGGAGAGCAGCAGCTCAACCTTGGAAAAAAAAAGACAAAGCGACTGTGCATCAGAGTTGCCAGTAGTCAAAGCAGTTGGCGCTGCTCGCGCATCTAGCACAGCTGCACAGTCGGAACAACCACAACAAGGAGGAGGAAGGGCCGAGCAAGCAACAGAGGAAAAAAAGAGAAGGAAAAAAATTCGAGCAAGCGAGCGAGCAGCCATCAAGCTCGCGGTCGTTTGCTCAAAATCCTCAGTGCTGATGTCAGCAAGCGAGGGGGAGCAAGAGGAGGGCCCGCTCGCTAAGCTTGGCCAGCTCGCAAGCAAGAAACACAACGGCGGCGGAGAGCAAGACGAAGCCGGCGGAGGAAAGGACGAAACCAATGGAGGAAAGACGAAAGCGGCGGGGGACAACACGAAGCTAGCGCACTAGAGAAGCAAGGGGCAGCTGCCGCCGCAATGTGCAAGATGAGCCTACTCGACTACGCGGCGGCGACAGTCTCAATCGCAGAACTATGTCCCACGCACGCAGCTGCGGGTGAGCAAAACGGAGCCTCTGCACCTCGCGCAAGATAGGCGGGTACACCCCTGATTTGATGGGCGAGCGAGCGCATGACCACACCGGACAGATTGAGCAAGAACGACGTTTCTCACTCGACAAGCGACGGACAGCATGGACTGAACTAGGTCTTTTAGCAGAAAAGTAACAGCACTACGGTTGTGACTGTCGCAAAGAAGCTACTCACTACTCAAAACGACGCTGATGTCCTCTAGAGTGATCATGTGGACTTGTGTACTACACCAGCGCGTGGCGAGTCAGCACAAAAGCAAGAAACATGTTTCCTGGCACAATCCCCACCTCAAGAGGTACAGGAAGGTTGGAGGAAGCAGCACGGGGGCCAAACCAATCATGCACAGCCTCGTAACCAGGACCAACAGGAGGAGTTGGTTTTGCATGAGGCAACCGAAAATTTTCTGGAATGGTCCAAACTCGACCCGGCTATTTTCAGGTATGACAGTTTGTAGGAATTACTGACAGAAAGCCCAAAAGTAGGTCACTAAGTGACCCCGGCACCGATTCAAGAGGAAGTAATTTTTTCCTTGGGTGCAGATGCAGATAAGGACAATTTTCCGGATTTCCCACTCACCGAGGAGGATACTCGGCTCCATTTCCTCGACAAAGATTTTTGGGAGTCACTTGAGGAATTTTTCGAGAGCGTGCAAGAGTGACACGGTTCAAATCACCAGCGCACCAATCGAAGGGGAGTTTTGAGTGGTGCGATTACTTCACCGGTGTCAAGCTCCAAGTGAGCGCAGACTGCATGGCAATCGGAGCAACGTACGGGAAGTTACAGATTTTACGGTGAATTCTTGGGTTCACTACCTAGTGGGAACATTCACCGGTACAGGCCAGTTGAATCTTGGGGACCAGCCCTGCAGGCTCCTAAAGGGCTTGGTGTGTACGATAGAGTACTGGCATGCGCAAGGGGGTTGTGCATGCCCCTAGCTAGCCTTTAGAAGGAGGGGAGCTACTCACTGCGTAGTATTGCGAGCTACCATGGTCAAGGAGTGTTGCAACTGACTGTGCAGGCGGCATGCACCCTGAACATGATGCATGCACTGCATCACCAGCCTCATGCATGGACCCTGGGCCCCTTCTATTAGCATGGGTCAATCTCGTACAAGCTTGAGGAGGCTCTTGATCATGGGAGCTGATGCAGTAGCCTGGCAGGATCGATGATTAGCAGAGGTTGGCCTGAAGGGCAAGGAACCTCCTGAGGAAGCTGCACCTAAACACTTGCTGAAGCTTCCTCAATGATGAAGCTTCCTCCTCATCCTGTGCAGGTGCTAGTAACAAGATTTGAACTACAGAAAGCGTCTCCCAAAGGAAGTCCCCCCTTTTCAGGGCACAAGGGGCAGCAGACCTGAACCACCTGAAGGAAGCTTCTCCTTCAGGTGGTCAACTTGCTAGGACCTCAAGTATAAAATGGGAAGCTCCTCTCAGTCCAGACTCATCTCAACAATCTCAGCATGCTGCTCCGCTCAAGGCTACCCTGCTCAAGATTCTGACTTTGAAGCTTCTGACCAAGACTCTGCTGGAGATCCCTCTAAGGCCCTTGTATGCCTAGCAAGGCTTGCCAGCCTGGCTGGAGGCTGCCCTGGAGGCACGTCAACCTGAAGACTGTGCCAAGACCCTTGCCATGACAGCTTGTAGGGCCAAGCAAGGCGTTGCCCCTGTGTGGGCCAGGAGCTGAGCTAGCCTAGTGTGCTTGCATTTTTCATGTTTCATAGTTGCACTTTTACATCAATCAAGATTTCAGTCCAGATTCCGAACCCTTTCCATGCTATTGTACAAGTTGCTTGCTGAACACCCAAAGATCCTAGTAGCATGGGTCCTAGCCCTTGCTTCCTTTATCACAAAACCAACACGCCTGTTGGTAGTTGGATTTCATGGTCGAACACTTTCGGACATAAGCATTGCTTAATGTTGTTGAGGAATTTGGAAGTCCACAAGTTGCATAGAGCTTGTCCCTTGTTCAAGGCCCCTGTCACTAGTTGTTCGCTTGTAGTAATGTTAAGAGGGTTAGCCCTCGACCGAAGACAATTGTCAAACTTTCAGATGCATGCATCCCATGTTGATTGGTTGAAAGGGGATGGTTGAGCTGATGTTGTTCATTCATTGGTGCGCTATGTGGGGCCCGTTAGGTCGGTTGAACATACATTGGAGGAAACCTATCGGTATGCGATGAAGTTGAGAACCCCTTGAAATACCTTGACCGCGATCAAAGAAAAAACCTTGCGAATAGCACAAGCGCCAATGATGGTTGAACTTCACCAACCGTGAAATATAACCACCACCAGCCGCACCCGCGGATGCCCCTTGTTCAGAAACCAAACTCGCCAAACCCCCCTTTGCTAAAGATGTGAACATAGGTCGGCCTGCCTTTCATTTTTTTATCTCCAAAACCCCCTTCAGAATTATTCTGATCAGAAGAAACCTTGTGATAGCCCGCGAGGTACATTGTTTTGTTATAGTATGTCCTAACATGAGGGGTATATTGTAACATCACAACATACCTAGTTTGCGTATTGATTCGTTCATATTAGTTTTAGAATTATTTATCTTCCTTGAAATACATCTTTCATAATGTTAGGTGTCATTTTTGAATTGATCGCCTGTTTTTTTTAAACCCTCTCCCTCAAGTATTTTTTATAGTGTTTCCGCCCTACCCTCGACCCGCGTTTTTCGAAGTTCTTGTTTACTTCATAATCATATCTGATGAAAACAATTTAACGTCAAGAGATGCCAATGAAGTCGCAAAATGGGAAATTTTAGACAATGACCATGTACCCGACGGGGAACGTGGTCATTGCCACTGACACTCCGACTCTGATGTGTCCTTAGGTCAAATTCTTCACTCTGAGGCTTATGGAGATAAACAATCGAAACCAATGGCGAATGGGAATCAAAATCCTTCGAACGGGGTGGATAGCATTCATGAAGTTTCGGAACGGGGTACGCATAATGTTGAAGTAAAGAGAAAAGCAAAACGACCTGTGCTTTGAGAAAGTTTTGGTGGCGGGGGTTACTGCGAGTTCAGTTTCTGTACTCGGGGTATCTGGATGTTCTTTTGCAATGTTGAAAGTCGTCCGTTGAGAGCTGTCGAGGAGTGTCGCGATTCCGCCTTCTAGAAGCATGAGCTGGTTGCCAAACGTCAAATGGACGAATTTATTTGTAGGGATGCTTTCAGTCCATGGAACTTTCATGTATGTTTACAGAACAAACAGCCCCCATACCAAAAAGTTCGTATGTCCATTCTGGCGTACAAAAATGGTTCAGCATCAAACAGGGAGCCCTCAAGCTTTGTTTCGAAGTGCCAAAGAGAGGGGGTTCTGTTTGGACATCACTATCGGCAAACCAGTAGTTGTCTCAAACCGATGGGGTTTGCGACAACATGTTGCCTCAGTTGTTGGGTCACCGGTAGGAAACGCGGGCTACACGCCCCCAATGGTTGTGCTCAAGCTGACGGCGGCCCATGCGTGAGCACGGTGTGCGCTAGAGAGCGTCGCGCTGTCCCCCACACGCACACGCACCCTCTTGCCGAAAAGCATGGAGGAAATTTTTGCACTAGCCCATTGTTTCTAGAAAAAAGCGACAAGCGACTTTGCGTTGCTTGAGGCCCACGCAGGAAAAAACAGATGACGGCATCGGTGCTTGCATTCAACGCTTGTCTGCTCTCTCGTTTAAAAACGAATTTTTTCTGTGGCAAGCAGATCCTCCGTTTACTGCTGGCCAGCGTTGGTCAACGAGATTGGCCGCCCTTGGTGGGGCTGTACTACATAGGGAAGGTTTTTAGTGTTTACGGCATCCGCCAAACGCACAGCAGGCGGAGCAGCAGCAGCAGCAGCAGCAGCAGGGATGGCAGCAGTCGCTACAGGAGACTTTTGTCATCGACCATATTTCGGGTTTTCATCTTCGAGGGCTTTGCAGTCGTCGCGGCCAGCGGCGGAGCCGAAGCTGCCAAGAAGGCGCTGTAGGCAGAGGCGTCCAGCGCTGAGTTGTTGAAGCGCGGCAGGCGCTGTGCCTGATACCAGTCGACCCCACGCAGAGCAACCAATCAAAGCGCACCGTGCCAGATTCCGACCCCACACAATACAGCACAGTTCCTTTCAGCTTAGCAAATCGAAGCTTAGGGAAGCACAGCTGAAGCGGGAGTTGGAGTTGGAGTTGAAGTTGGTCTGCCGACGACACTAGCAGGCGTTCGGTCGAGGGGTCCGAGTTCACGATGGTGACGTTGATGGAGTGCGACGATGAGGCAAGCGTGAGCGCGAGCACGGGCGGTGCGCAGAGCGAAGCGGCGAAGCTTGTGGCGGAGGGCGACTCGTTGTTCGTGGACGACGACTTGGACGGCGCGTTGGAGAAATACACCAAGGCCGCCCAGCTGACGCCCGCAGACGCCCTGCCGCTGTCCAAGAGAGCAGCCGTGCACCTCAGGATGGAGAGCTTCACGGGTGAGTTTGCGGTTGTTGGTTTGGTCCGTTTTGCGTTTTCTTTCGTTGAGGTGGAAGCACCTTCACTTTAACGTGGGTAGGTGGGTAGGTGGGTGGGTGGGTAGGTGGGTAGGCGTGCGCGAGTGCTGACAATTCATCTAGCCGTTTTGCAAAACGTGCGAGGAATTCAGACGTGTCGTGGCCCTTTTTGCAAGACCTTCGGAAAGCATGAACACGTCAGCCATGAATCTGAAGGTGGTGAACTCAAATGGCCCGTATCGGACGCTCTTGAGTCCCAGAGAGATTGAGCATGGACCGCGAGGGGGGAGGGGGTAGCGGGGGAGCGTGTGGAAAGGGGGGTTGGCGGGGGAGGGGATGCTCCTGCGTCTTGCATGTGTTGATTTTGAATAGACGTGTTGTGTAGCTGAGATTTTCGACCCCACCCAGTCGAGCCTGGGTGGGGTGTGTGTTTGTGTGTGTGTGTGTTTGTGTGTGGTGTTGGAGGGTTGGGGCCAGCTGGTTCTTTGTGGGATGAGGGTTGCATTTGGACACTACCTGCCGTGTGTTTGTGCTTGCTTGAATGGATTTGAGGGGAATTGAAATGGGTCGATCCCAGTAAAATTGAGCGGACCAGAGTCGAATGGAGCTGAGTCGACGAACTGAGAACTCAAAGTACGGCTCACCTGCTACAAGAGGATGTGCGGGCATGTGCTCATGTGCTAGTTTCAGCTTAGCTCTTTTCTTTTCACCTCGCCCTCCTCCTCCTCCTCCCTTCCTCCTCCTCCTCCTCCTCCTCCTCCTCCTCCTCC
>SZWC01006628.1:15991-95740 GCA_023375785.1 Penium margaritaceum
GGTTTGGGGGTGGGGGAGAGACCTTGTGGTGCACATGGGGTAGCAATGAGTGCCAACTTGTGATGCAGTCCGGCACACATGTGGCTTTGCTCACATTTGCTGTGAAATCCAGCATCAGTGTGACCAGGATGACATGTGGCTAGTGATGATGGTGTCATCGCTGGTGGCTGCAGTAGCAACACAGGCAAGGGCTATGGCAGCGGCAGATGTGTCGGCAAACGAGAAGGAGAGTGGCAACCCAAAAAGCGGCGGCAGGCAGAAAGGACAACCCGAACGCACTCACAGCTGAAGTGTTGGCTCCGGCAAAGTCCAGGCTGCCTCCGGACCTCGACTCGAGATCGATCATGGCCTCCGTTTCCCTCAACAGCCTCTCACACTCCTCCCTCTCCTTCTGCGGCCGCATGTGCAGCTGAATGGCACGCTTGCCCAGGGAGGTAGATGCAAACGCACTCACGGCAGCACACAGCCGGTGCCACTCCAGCATCTCCAACGTCTCCTCCTCTGCTGATCCGACACTGTCACTATTTGGGGTAGGGTGGTTCGAACCGAAGACGACAGGAAAGGGATACTCCTCGTCATCAGGAAAAACGTTTTCAGAGTCATTAATCTCCAACCCACTTCGAACTGATGTTGCGCCTCCGCCGCCGCTGCTGCTGCTGCTGCAAAGAGATAGACGATGTGTCAAATCCGTCACTTGGAACCGGGGCATCGGCAAAAGCTTGCTACTATGCAGCGAAGGTCTGCTGCAGCGGCAGAGGACGTCACCCTTCCTGCTGAGACGGAGCAGGGACTTGCTGCCGCAGCCGGTGTCAACAAGGCTGAGCTTCTTTGGCAGTACTCGATGGAAACTTCGGACTAGCTTTGGGCGGTGAGGGCGGGGCCGATGTGGTGGGGGTGCCGAGAAATGCCACCAACATGGCACGTTGCAAACCGCCATCCTGGCGATGTGTCGTTGAGCGATCGTCCGTGGATGGAAAGGTGCTGCGTGCAACGAGCTCGACGACGTCGAAACCCCCATCATGGCATCAACGCTTGGAAGGAGGCACAAAGATTCGGAGACGGAAACGCTCGGAAATGACGATCGTCGGCTGGCGACGGGAGCATGAAGAGAGGGAAGGGGGGGGAAACGAAGGGGAATGGAAGGGCGGAGAGCACAGAAAGGCGTCAAGGGTCAGCGTCGTCAAGACCGTAAGTAGAGGATCCGCCGAGGACGATGTCTTCGCATTCAAAGGTCCAACCCACGTCAGTGGCATCAACAACCTACGTCGCCTAAACAGGGCATGCACTCCCGACTAAGCGCGGATCGGACCATTGCCATATCCTGCGCAGTCGGATCTGCGCTGATGGGGCCCTTGCATGCCGCGCCAGGCCCCGCCACTTCTCGCTTCGGCTGAGCGCTGCACCCCCATTGCTCTGAAGTGTCTTCGCAACTCTTCCACATTCGCTATCATGCCTCACGTCCTGTCGACTTTGCCACAGCAGAGCCTCCTGTAGGGTATCCGTGACGCTTCTTCACTGAAACTAAGGGTCTGTAGTCCTGATGTCGCAGGGGCACGCGATCATGGGCATTTAGGGTTCGTTTGGCATGCCACGATTTATGAAATAGATCGACTAGTTGAGAGTAATCTGCTCAACTGTAGGGATCCTCTTAGACGGAAGTCGACGTCTTCCTAGGAATCGTTTGGCTCGCACGACCTCGTTAACAATTTTTTTCCGTTCAAGCACTCCGCTGCCCGTGGCATTTTTTACGTGTTCATTGTGTCTCAGCGGCATTCCATTCGTCCTCTTTCGCTATTGTTCGGTTCCTAGTGCAACATGCTCCCCTAGAAGTATTATTGGCAGCCATTCCAACCTCGGTGCAAACTGTTTCAAAGCATCATTTGCGACAGAAAATGACAAAGGATTGTTCGTATTCGTTCTACTATAGTCTTGTAGAGGACAATCACCATGCAATGAAATATCTACCCGCATCTTACGTGGCGAGAGGACACCTGCATGAAAACGATGTGGAGGGTTGTTCGAGTAGACATTTGCACGACTTTGTCCAAACAGCCTCTCAAATCGGGGATCGTTCAGCAGCGCGGATTCCTCTAACTTAGTCGTCCGATTTTGTAAATCGTGGCATGCCAAACGCATGTCGCACGTCGTCTCCATGTTCCTGCTCGTCAAGGTCCTCCACCATGTCCTGCACTCCTGAAACGCCCAGTTGGGCATCCGCGCAAGGTGATTCGCCTGACCTTTGATGACTCTATGTATGATCAACCATCGGCCGGGTACAACGGTACCTACATCGACGGTCCTACTACACAATCGTCGCTCATGCTACCCGCTAACGTGCCAGTTGCGCTGTGCGGGTATCCGACTGCCGCTGCTGACTACGAGTGTCTATGATGCTCAACCGTGTATCTTCACCTCCTACTCTATTGGCGCAAGTACGTCAAAGGCTCCTCTTTCTCCTTCCGTGCCCGTTAGCATCTCGGGTCCGAGTCCAACTACTAGAGGCATGGCGCTTGACGACGACACCCCTATCCCTCGTCATCGTCTGACAGCACAAGAGAAGGGAAAGGCTATTGAGAAATTGCCCCTCCGCATGCCCTAGTGCGCCATCGGGAGGTGCTGACGAGCCGCCGGAAAATAAAAACTCCGCCCCGGCGGATCTGGCAACTCGAGGATTGCTCGGATTCTAAAATGGAGATTGCCCCATAAATTTGGCGAGTAGCTCAATCCGGTGGAAGCTATTTCACCGGAATCGAACAAGTATCAAGGGAGATATGGTCTTCCAAAGTTGGGGTATGCGCAGCGGCTGTGGGAGCCAGCTGCGACTCAAAATCCGATCGATGATTGACCAGACCGAGTAACAAAAATGCCATCTGGAAAAATTGCTCTGATAGGCTTGCTGATACGTCTGGTGGACGATCCACCTGATCCGGTGGATCATCCACCGGATCCAGTAGTGTAGGTTGTTACTGAGGGACTTGGAGCCAAAATCCTGGCTCGGCGTCCGAAATTCACTAGTGCGTTTTGTTACTCAAGGACTTCGTCAAAATTCTCACTACAGGTCCACGAACAAGTTTCAAACCTCGTCACACCCCATCACCAAACTCGACCCAAAAGTGGGGAAGGTACGTGGAAACAGCACAGGGAACCCATACATCACGTGCAATGGGATCTGTGCCTTGGGAAAGGCGCTTCAAACGTGAAGGAAGGTGCCATGGAGTGTGGCGGAGTCTGGCCTCTGTGGTGAGTGACACCCGCGCTTTGGCAAGCATAACTTGGACTACGCTTGGCTGAATTGTGCACCGTTTGCTGGGTTAGAAAGCTCATGAATAGCTCTGCAAATTTTGTATCATGTCTATGCTCTAAAACTAATGCAAAATTGCGTTATTCCCTTTGCAAAAGTGATTGTCTCTAAATGCCTGCTCACATAGCGAGAGGCGACCAGAAAGCTCATGCTCAGCCTCAAATTCACCCAAAACAGAAGACGTGAACCACTAGAGACAATCAGGCAAACATCGGGACCGCACCACGTGGATTCCACCCTAACAAAGGGCTATGGTCCGACAGGTCTGAACGCCTTCGACGTTCACGTCTTCCGCAGCGCACGGGATCGTCACCTTGGACCTCGTCATGAATTTCTGAGAACTCATCAGAGTAGCAACTGTGCACATGGCGCAAAAGAAGATGCAGCCCATTCAGAAGTATGCGGGCGGCCAAGGCTTTGGGCTATGGAGGAGGCTGTTTGAGCTGCACCTCTCGCATAAGGGGCTGTTGGACGTCATGTTGGGAAAGAAGGTGCTCATAGAGGCGACTGCTATGGACGCGGAGAAGCAGGCCTTTGAAAAGAAGAATACGTAGGCGTTCATGCTCCTGGTTTTTGGGACAACCAAGTCGTAGTGGGGCTACTTCCAAGGCTGCAAGTTGGTAGCCGAAGCTTGGCAAAAGCTCTGTGCCATCCACCAATCCAAGTTGCTCGCGAACAAATTCTTTGCGATGAAGCGACTCCTCATGGTGAGAATGGAGGAGGGAGATGATGTCATCTCCGTCATGCAGCAGATCGAGTCACTTGCCTCGCAATGCAACAACGTGGGGTGAAAGATCGACACGCAGCTATAGGCGATGGCCCTCCTCATGGCCTACCTGACATTTGGGGTCCACTCATCACCGTCCTCGGAGGATAGTCGGCGGACAAGCTCACCTATGGCGCGGTCACACGGTACATCCGCGTTGAGGCGCAGCGCCAGAGCTGCGGGGAGTCCTCGTCTTCCTCATCAACCCTAGTCACCAAAATGTGTGGTGGCAAAAGCAGGGGCCTAGGAAGCAGCGAAAAGGGCGGCGGCAAGAAGGGTGCCAAGAAAGGTGCTTGCCGCACTTGTAGCAAGGAGGGCCATTGGGCCCGTGAGTGCCCGGAGGAGGCGAAGACCGGTTGCAAAAACAGCAAGGGCAGGTCACTCCTCAACGGCAAGAAGAACCACTTCCTCAAGAAGGCCAACAGGCGGTGCCTGGATTCCGTGGCCGAGGAGCACACCCAAGTCAAGGTGGTGTTCGTCACCTACGAGAAGTCCTCCAAGTCAATGGTGGTCGCGAACGACAAAGTCGAGCCGGCGGCCGGCCAAAGTGACGTGGAGGTGGAATTCGTGGTGGGCGGTAAGAAGGAGCTGTGCATCATCCGTGATGTGCAGCACGTCCCCGACCTGGCTGAAATCCTAAGTGTCAGCCGCTTAACGAACAAGGGGTATGAGGTGCTCTTCCGCAGGAAAGGAACAGTGGTGCGCATTGACAGTGACGACGAGGTCGTGCTAGAGGCAAAGCGCAAGGGCGGTCTCTACATTGTGGAGACCAAGGTGGTCCCTATTGATTTCTGTGAGCTTGCAGTGACAAAGCCACCGCGTACTCTGATATAGCAAGGGGGTCCCCTGCTGCCGTACGATCTTTTATGTCCAGCAATCATGCCTTGTACACTTTGTTGAGAAACTAGCTGAAGCAAGAAATATGGAGTTGAATCTTGTCAAAAGTGCAAGTATTGTACAAGGAACAAAAGCTATGCAAACAGCTGAGCAGTGCGCTCTGACATAACTCATGGCCCTAAACTAGGGCGCAACGCCTTGCTAGGCCGTCAAGGCCGTCAGAGCAAGGGTCTCGGCACAGCCACCGTCGCAACAGTGAACGACCTTCAGGGTGTTAGGGCGTCCTCCTCCCAGGCTGGCAGGCCTTGCCAGGCTTACAGGGGCCTTGGAGGGATTGACCTCCTCCCAGGCTGGCAGAGCTTGCTAGGCTTACAGGGATCCTGGAGGGATCACCAGCATCGTCCTCCACCCAGGCTGGCACGCAAGTGCCAGGCTTATAGGGGTCTTGGAAGGAACTCCAGCAGCATCTTGGTTGAAGGTGCTCTGGTGCTAAGGCATGGAGCCTTGCACGTGGTGTTGGAGTGATGATACTGGCAATGCTAGGATACTGAGAAGTGGTAGGACCTTTGCCTTTTATACTTGAAATCCTAGCAAGTTGACCACCTGAACAAGAAGCTTCCTTGAGGTTGTTCAGGTCTGCTGCCACCTCTGCCTTACTCTGGAGAAGCTTCCATCCAATGGAAGCTTCCTTCATTCCTGGGCTCTTACTGATACCTGTGCTGCTCCAGGGGGAAGCTTCCTCCTTGAGGAAACTTCATCAGGTCTTCAGGTGAAACTTCACCTCAAGGTTGCTTGTTCACCAGGCCTTCCTATGCTGATCGTTGATCTCGCCATGCTGCCGCATCAGGCCCGTTGATCAGGATCCACCTGAAGCTCGCACCAGATTGACCCATGAAGATCCAAGGGCTTGGGCTTCCTACATGATTGAGGTGATGCTGTTCAAGCCTCTGTTCAGGGTGCATGCCGCCTGTCTAGTCATCCGAAGCCCCTCTTAACCTGAGTGCCTATGCAGCACTATGTAGGTCTGTGCTGCCAGAAAGCATGCGCTCTGCATGTGCATGCTTGTCCACAAAGCTCCTTTCACACCCTTTAAGGCTGATCTCCAGAGAAAATCTGGAACTTCTCCGTCAAGATTCTCAGCCGAGACACACCCGGTAGATTCACAGAGAAATCCATAAAATCCTCTCAAAGCCTCCGATTGGAGTGACGTTTGCGCCATGCTGAAGCAATAAATCAACACTATTATCGCTCACTCCAACACTCCCCCTCGATAATTGTGCTGATGAAATGATGCTTGTAGACCATCGTCGAGAGGGTAGAAGAGGAGGAATGAGGCCGTTAAATCTTTTTTTAAACATTTGGTTGGTCCTTTTGGCTCCACTTGGGTGCAGTCACTCCGTTGGGATTTTTTTGGTGAATCTGTAGCTCTAAAAATTTGAGCACCGCTTCATCTTGGCTCCTTTTTGGCCCTTCTATGACTCCTGGGACCCGTTATTGGGTTTGGAGTTCATGGGTGACTCCAGAAAAAAGATTCAACGGCCAACAGCCAGCCGCTGAGCTGGCCCTGCTCTTGGGGACCGTTTTGCTTGCAAGAGCGAGCGGGGTCCTCCTCCTCCCCCTTTTTTTTCAGAGGTACTGTTCTGCTCGCGAGAGCGTGCAACCGCTCCTCGTCCGCCTTTTTGGGTTACATAGTAACCCTACTACAATCGCTTCACATGCCAAACAACGCTGAAGAAAATCTTGATTGCTGGATCGGTCATTTTCCTGACGTATCCACCAATCAGGGTGCGAAAAATTGTCGGACTGTATGCCCCCCCATGTCCGCGGACGCACATTGAGGGTCGGCCCAAGTGAAAAAGATCACGGACATCGACCTACATTTCCGGATAGACCCCGGATCGTGCCCAACAATCAGGGTTTGAGCTTTTCAAAGTCATGTTCCTTGACTTTGATGTTTGCCGAGCTCAGGAGGACACAATCGCCATCAGTGAACACGTCAACGTTACGATGTCGGTCAGTTGTCCGCTTCATAGTTGTTTGCGTCTTCACAAGGGTATGCCCTGTTTCCCCCTAGATTCCTGGATAATCCCGGTCGTGAATGTAAACCGTGGGGACTTTAACTTTGAGATCCAGCCGGTGTGGCAAGAAGTTTTCCGTCTACCACTTTGAAAGGTATTTTACGAGTTGTGTCGGAAGTGGCGGAGTTGCATGAGAGTTCAGCTTTTGGCAGTTTTGCTACCCAATCAATGTCGTGCTGCTTGCATAAGTTTTGGAAATGTTGTTCAACTGTCTGATTGATTCACTTGGTTTGCTCGTCGGTCTAAGGATGGAACACCGCCGATAATTTGATCCGACTGCCATAATGCATCATCAGTTCACGTCAAAAATGGCTGGTGAAGCGGCCATCTCTGTTGCTGATAATGGTACTTGGCACTCTGTTCAGCCACACAATGTGATGTAGAAACAACTGTGCCATTCATTCTATAGTGACGGTGGACATTGTCGGGATAAAGTCTGGCATTTTGGAAAACTTGTCAAAGACAACAAGGATGGGGTCATACCCCTCGAGAGTGGCAAGCAGTCCTCTCATTGAATCCATGTTGATGTCGGCCAACAACTCCATCGGAATGGGTAGGGGTTGACGTAGACCAAGTACCCACGTGCGACGATGTTTTTGTCTTTGACAGGTGTAGCACGATTTACATAAAGCTGCCATGTTGGTCTGCATCTTGTCCCACCGCTAGTATTTCACCAGTATTTTAGCATCTTGTCCTCTCCAAATAGTCCACCTGGACTGGTGTCGCGGCACTCCTCCAATAGCAATTGCTACAATTTCTTGTTTGGAGAAACGGTGACCTGGCAAGTGAATTGCCATCGCCATTATAGGTAGTTGAACCAAAACTAGGTTTTTTTTGTAGTACCCGCAAAACTCCTCATAACCCTTCACAAACCCTGCAAGAGACAGGTATCATTCGACAAGAG
Organism: Penium margaritaceum; assembly: GCA_023375785.1. Lineage (NCBI taxonomy): Eukaryota > Viridiplantae > Streptophyta > Zygnematophyceae > Desmidiales > Peniaceae > Penium > Penium margaritaceum. The sequence goes on from SZWC01006628.1 coordinate 23,878, forward strand.
ACATACTTATCTCAACCATTAAACATGGTCGTCGAATGATAGCACCTGCTAGATCTCTTTTTTCAGGTCAATACTCGATGTAGTAGTAAACGTTTGACTCGAAGAACTCCATCCATCGAATTTGTTGATGGCTTAGATTTGGCCGCAACTCTATATGTTTCAGTGTCAGATGGTCAGTGTGGGCAATGCATCACCAGCATTCAAAGAAGCACCGCCATGTCTTTAATGCATGCACGACTTTGAGCATCTCCTTCACGTGCATAGTGTTGTTTAGTTCTGACCAACATTTTTTTCTTGACAAGTACATGACCGGTTGTTATCCTTTGCCATTGTCTCAGAGGAGAGTGGCTTTGATGGCTCGATCAGACGCATCGGTGGCCATGATGTAGTCCACTGTTGGATGTACCAATCATAAGGCTGGTTCCGAGGTCAAATCATTTCTTTAAGGGTTGAATGCTTCTTGTTTGCTACCCCCCTAAATCCACTCCATGGGTTTCCAGATGAGATTGCATAGAGATACTTACACTCGGGTGTATTCCTTTATGAGTGGACGATAATAATAGTAGAAACCCAAAAATTGTTGGATGTCCCGAGCATTTGTGGGTGTCGGCCAATCAGTAAACGCTTCTACCTTTTTTGGGTCCATGGTGATCCGTCCGTCGCCGATGATGTGGTCCAAAAGCTTGATCGAACGGCGACCAGAGTCACACTTTGAGGCTTTTCCAAAAAAAATTATCTCTTTCTAAAATCTCAAGAACTTTTGGATGATGTCCATTGTGCTCCTCCGGGGTGTGACTGTACACCATGATGATGTTGCAATACACGACAACAACGTTGTCAAGGCACAGGCAAAAAATGTTTTTCATTGCCGCCATAAAGGTTATGGGGTCGTCCGTGAGTCCAAACGGCATGACTGTGAGCTCGAAGTGCTGGTATCGGATGCAAAATGCTATCTTCTTGATGTCCTTATACGGTATGTGAATCTGATGATCACCGCTGCATAGGTCAATTTTAATGAAGATCTAGACTCCTTGGAGTCGATAAAATTTATCATCTGCTCGCAAGAGGGGGTGGTAGGCCTCGATGGTAATGTCGTTCAATGCTTGGTAGTCCATGCACATCCGCATCTGTCATGTTTTCATGAAAGGCACTGGTGTTGTGTAGGGTAAAGTAGAGGGTCAGATGCACACCTGTCTGAGCATCTCATCTAGCTACTTCTTAAGTTCAGTCAGCTCATGATCGCTCATCCGATAGGTCCCCTTCACCACCAATCTATTGTCCCGCTTCTGATCTATCTGATGGACGATGTTCCGTTGCGATGATAACTCTCAGGGTAGTTTGTAAAGGACAACCTGTTTGAACTCCTTGACGAGTGCCACAAACTCCTTTGGTGCGGCTGCATACCTTTCACATGTCAAGGTCGTTGACGTCGCTTTGGCAGGTAAGATTTCTTTTGCTCCCCTTGTTTCCACGTGGACTAGCCTCACTTGGGCTCCATGTTTCAGGTATCATTTTACCATGTACAAAGATATCGGTAGGCGTTTTGTGGATGCTGCAACTCCTCTATTGTTTCCACCTCCGCTGCTTCTGGTAAACAGTGCTGCGACGTGGATCGCTCGACTTGAGGCAGGTGTCACTTTCTACCATTAATGTTGATTTAAACTACTCTGCTACTCCATTCCACGTGCAGATTGTACTGGTACAGGAAACATTGCTCGAGGATGATTTCTTGATTGCTCATTAGCCAAGTCTCCTAGACCAATATGTCCTACACATCTCTTCTTTACAGCCAATTTGGTTCGCGAAGATGACGGATCTACAGAGATATGTCAACAGTTTATCCTTCAAATAATAATACTCCGGTGTGCAAACCCATCTTTCGAATCATGTTTTTGCTGACAAACTGTGAAAAGCACCTTCGTCTAGTAGTGCCAGTACTGCTCAGTGAGTTTTGCAACCCCTCGGTTGCGCTTATTGCAATGTCGCCAGTTAGTCGTCCCTGTGCCCCTCGTCGAACCTTGCTATCTCAAGATCCATTGTCTATGTTGATGCGAGTCACTTAGATGGAAAGAGAGGAGACTCACTATCTACGCTTGTCCTTTGCCGTTTTCATACTCTTCACTCTTTTTCTTGGTCTTATCTTGTTTTTTTGGCTGGTTGTTGACACTTTCAGCTGTCGTGTAAAATATGTCTCGGTTTACCACAAGTCCTGCAGTGCTGTTGGTCAGGTTGATCTACAGAGTCAATGTCCATCAAAGACGGGGTTACCGCCAAATGTGACTTTCCTCCGCCATGACAAGGATTATGGCCTTGGGTTGCCAATTGTTGGATTTCTGCATCCGAGCATTGTAGTCGGTGCAGTCAATGGAGTCAGCTGCTGCGATCATTTGCAGAAGGTTGCCTTGTGTGCCAAAAATGGTGATTGCTCTATCAATATCTGGATTGAGGCCATTGTTGTAGTAGAAACATAATTCTTTGGGGGTGAGGTCGCTGTCAGCAATGATTTTGCAGAACGCTGAGTGTATTGTGCCATTTTGTACTACTCATGCAGTTGTTGGAGTCCGTACCATGCACAAAACTTATCGTTCAGCTTCCCAAAGCAAGCAAGGGTAGCCCATGCAAAGTCCCTCCACGTTTGTGGTGGTGCTAATGAGTCCTTCCGCGTTGGATTTTTTTTCTCAAGAGGTAGTACTATTACAGTTGACGATGTGAGAGGGGTTGCGAAAGCCATTGATCAAACTCCGCCATTCTCATGCTGCCATTAGATGGCTTTATGACCTGATTACCAACTTAAAGCCGTGCCATGCAAAAACGAGGCCACGAGGTCAGCTTTATTTTTGTCGTTGACCCTAGTAGCGAGGAAGTACACATCCACCCTCTTCAGCCACATCATGACCATCAGTCCCTTGTATTTTGCGAAATCAAATGGCTCAGAGAGTGCCAGTGGAATCTGGGGTTCACTAGAAAGTTATAACTTTCTCTCTTTGAGTGTTGCTTCACATACACGGGGAACTCAAAGGTCCTCAATCATTGCATTGAGCTATGAGAGCCACTGGTTATTTAGGCTCTTGAGGCCCAATATTTTCTTGTACAGGCCTTCCTTGATTCGCGCTTGCTGGCCGGGGCCTCCCATCGTGCTAGGTATTGACCTTACGGGCTGCAACCGTGGCAAAGGGCTTGCCGAGCCCAAGGGTCCATTAGCGGATTGGTCGTAGGGTTGGTTGGTGCTGTACCATTCGCCACAAAGGCTGCTACTGTAACCCTGTTTGCCTGGATAGTATCGTTGGTTTCCTAGTGTTAATTCGCCATCATCGGAGTACTCGTCGGGGACTATTGCTCAACGTTGAGTGTGCTCGCACCATTCATTTCTATCGTCATGAAGTCTGCAATCTTCTGAACAGTGGATATTTGGTAAGGACTCGTGCAAGGTTGTCGCTAGGCAGTCAATGCATTGGATGCCCCTCCTTTACCACTGTGCTCTGATACCAAGTCTAATGTTGAGCGGAGAGTAGGTGGTTCATAGGGATAAGGTACGGGACAAAGGTCAATATGGTAGTTGGGGAAAATGGGATAGCTTATCTTATGCTATTATTTTACTTTGACAACAAGTGTTGAGTGCATTGAGCATGTATAGACAATGCCAAGAATGAGAATGAGGCACAAATTGGGTCATTGACATTCGGACTGAGCAACGCAAGCGAGATCGCACCATTGGTGGTGGACTTGAGAAGCTCCGCCGTGAAGTCCAGGTGCTTAACAAATACCGTGATGATTTCTTGTAAAAGTTAATCATTTTCAAGGAGTCAACTGAATGATGTAAAAAATCGATATGGTTCACGGCACTTATGTTGACCAGTATTGAAAGTGGTGGAATGTTTTAGAAACTCCTCGAATGGAACTCCGGAGGTCGAGGCATCTGGCCAAAATGTCCTCGGCAAAACGGCATGAAAATCCTGAAGTCGTCGTGCAAAGGGCCATGAATTTAAGAACATAAATGCCCACTTGCAAGTTTTAGGGACTCGCGTACGTTAGGGACGTAACAATTCATGGATCAGATGTAGAGGTATTGGGAAAATTTCATCATTTATTTTTGGTAGCAAGTATACTTTGATAACAAGTGTCGGATATGTCAAGCACATACATATGATAATGAGAAACAGAGTGATACATACCTTGTCTTTGGCGCTCAAGTTGAGTGATGCATGTGGTGTAGAGTCCTTCATGGTTGCTTGTAAAAATTGTGCCGAGAAGTCAGGGGATCCAAAAAATATCAAGGCAAGACATCATGAAAGTCAATCGACATAAAGAAGTTGACCAAATAGTGTCAAAACATCCATATGTTTTACAAATGATTATGTCGTCCATTCTAAGACTTGGCCAAATGTGTCGTGAACTTAGTAGGCGGAACAACGGAGGTCGGGAAGGTGGCCAAAATGACCTCGTCCGATTTCACAAACAATGTGTGGTCAACACATAGGGGTCCATGATTGTGATGATGGAGATGCCCATGCGCAATGTTTGTGAGCTTGTGTACATCTCTGACGTCACACTTCTCCTCTTCCGAGCTGAGTCGCCTTGGCGAGTTAGCAGACATAGGTCAGTGATGCATTTTGTATCCATTGATGAGATGGTTACCATCTCGGAGGTTGTCGTAGGACTCCTTACCATTGTGTGCTCCATCGTAGCTATGCCACTTGACTAGATACTTGGTTGCTTTTTCAGAGCAATATCCAGTGATATCAAAATATGTGCTTAGCCACGTAATGTCCATCCTCTTCCACCTGGATTGAAGGTGAGGTTGCAATATCTACATCAAGGAATCTCTCACTGGGATCCCAGCAATGCGTGGGCATAACGATATGGGAGACCGAATTAATCACAATGTTGTCAGGTAGACAAAAGCAAGCAACAACTAGGGTTTGCATTCGCTTTATCTCAAATGGACCCAACTATTAGTGTTTGAGCTTTACAAAGTCTTGTCGATGTAGCTCCATGTTAGGCAAGCTTTAAAGGATGCAATCACCAATGCTGAATGTATCATCGCAGCCATGTTGGTCCACCGCTTGCTTCATCATCCCTTGGCGTGTTTCCTCCCATGCATTAGAGAAATATCACAAATGGATTTTGATGGCTATCGTGTTACTCTGGCTTTGTTATCCTGTCGGATGGGCAGGAAGCTTCCTATAAATCACCGCCTATCATGGTGGAAGTTGCGGGGTTGTATAAGACTCATGTGGTCAAAGGTTTCTCCACTCAATCGGTTCTATGGGGTTCCCACAAACTACGGAGAGATTTTTCAGGTGTCTAATTGGTCCATTTTTTGTTCCTGTTGGTTAGATGATGGAAAGACATAACACGTCATCTATTTACATTAGAATCCGTGAATCGACCATCTCCATTGCTAGTGATGATACATGGCACTCAATGTCGGCGTGCGATCTGATGTGGAACAATCTTGCTATTACCTCTGCGGCGATGAAGGCCATAATCAAGATGAAGTGCAGAATTTTGGAGAATCTTTCCAATCCCACAAATATGACATTGTATTCCTCCGATTCGATAAGTTATCGTCTCACGATGACTGTGTTGATGTCAACCAATGGCTTGGTTGGAACAACGAAGTTGGAGCAGTCCCAATGGCCTCGCACGATGAGATTGCTATCGTTGAGAGGTGTAGCACGATTTGTAGAACGTTGTCATGTCCGTCTACATGCAATCATACATGAAGTACTTTGTCAGCTTCTTGAGCATCTTCCCATCACCAAAGTGTGCACCTGGGTCATTGACGTGGCACTCCTGCAATATCATCCGTCATAGCTCATCGTTCAAGGGTGTGATGACTCGGCAAGAAATTTGCCATTGTTATTAGGGGCTGTTGAACCAAAAATTGGTCTTGTATAATCCCTAAAATCATCTGAGCCCTTCACAAACAACGTCGCAAGACATTGGTTTTGATTGACAAGTAGTGCGCTGATTTCAGCCATCATATTTGGTCGCCAACATATAGCGTCCGCTGGATCTCATCTTTGAGTTAAAAAAGACAATGACATTCAAATCTTAACTATAGGAACTCCACCTATTGAATTTGTCCATGGTCCATATTTTGGTTTAGTCTTGAGATATCAAAGTGCATGATGTTTGGTCTGGGTTACACACCATCGGCATCATAGATAACACCGTCCCATCTTGAACATGCGTAGGACCGCCAACATCTCTTCTTGCAATGTGTGGCTGGATTCTGGTCCGCGTAGCTTTTTTGTGATGTATACGTGACCTATTATTCTCAACTTCCGTTGTCTTGGAGAATAGATATTGTTACTCAATCGAATATGTCGGTGGCCGTCTTCTATTTCAACTTTGGAGTTGCCAACCATAAGGGTGCCGAACAAGTCAGGACATCCTGTGAATAGTTGAATCCTCCTTTTATGCTGTCCCCTCAACTCCACTAGGTGGTGTTATGACTGAGATTGGAGCGATGCGCTGAGACTCAAACATAATCCTTTACGAATGGATACCAGTACATGAAAGTAGTAATGTCCATTTGTGAAGGACTGTGTATGGATGTCAACGCCTCTCTTCAATCTCAGAAGGACATCAATGACATAGTGTTCTACACTAGAAAAGAGTAGCTAAAGTTCATGGTTATACTGTTCAGACTCACAAATGCATCTGCAACATTCATGGCGGTAATGAATAACAGATTTTGGCTGTAACTGAACGAGTATGTAGTTTTATATCTTTATGACATCCTGATTTTCAGCTACATACAGGAGGAACACATTGGATATTGCCAGAAATCTCTTCAAGTCGTACAAAGAGAGAGATTCCGCATAGAATTCTCAAAGTACGTCACTGTTCGATCGAGTGTTTCGGCCACATCACCTGTGGCGGACGGATAACCATGGACATGAAAAAGGGTGGAGGCGGGCAACGATTGACCATTGTGAACCTTTGTTTAGGATGTGAATGTGTTTTTAGTTGGGGGGCTCAATGGATTTGCAAGGAGTTCATGAGATGGCGCTTGTAGGCATTGCATAAATTTGAGTGAGTGAGTGCTGTATAACTCCAATGAAAGACTGTCCAGGCCAAAGCGTCTCCCTTCCTGGGAGGAATTCACTTTGTCAAGGATCTTTTCTTATGAAAATTTTCTTGATGTTTGGCATAGAACTCAGATGGAGGCCTAGGATTCTAAAGAAATGATGATAAAGTACCTCGTTTTGGAGGTTTTGCGTAGCTACCAATAAGAACCAGATGGTAGAAGTTGCATGTCTTTCATGTCATTTGTGATTACGTGATCCCCATTGCTTGTTTTTAGGCCTTGACAGAACCTGTTTTAGTCTTGATTCATTTTATTGATTTCAAAGAGAGCTAATTGTGCCATTTGTAATGTACAAGGTCAAGACGGGGTCCAGTTGTTGCTCGAATTATATGAGTTTATACACGTCCATTCTTAGGCTTGGAGGGTATTAGTTCTTGTGGTTTTGATGGTCAAGTCTCTGTTTGTTTACCTATACACTTGGTGCTTCTTTCCACTTTTTTGCCGTTTTCATAACTTATCAGAGGGTGATTTATGGGGGATTGAATGGAGTGTGAAAGCTTTGACCGGGGTGTCAAAAGTCCTAACAGAGTTGACTCTTGATCTATGAAGTGATCTGGAGTTAGCCCTTCACTTTTCCATCAGTAGATGATCACTGTCCAGAAGATTCGTATTCATTTCCCCCAAAAGTTGATAAGAATGGTTCATGGATTCTGAATAATCCAGAGCTTACTAGAAGGCCTTCCTCTTCTTCTACAACATTGGAGAAAAGATGGTAGTGGTTGTGAGAAATAGGTCGTGGAATGTGATGTCATGTTGGGAGAATCCTGGTCTACCCGTAGTCTCGTGTACATGCTGTTCACTCTTCTATGTGTTGAATATCTTAAGTCTTCTATGTAGGAGGATGTAGCTTTTGTTGCCAGAACTTTCCATTTTTTGAGGTTTCCTTGTACCTGGTTATCTTTTGCAGCATTCGTCACAACAATTTCTAGCTTTGATTTGAAGAGGTAGAAAATTGCTAGTTTGTGTAAACTTCAGAGGGAATTGTACATAACTTTGAAGCTAATGGATATCTTGTCGATGTTGAAAAAGAAAACATAGATTTTCTCTTGGATAGATCGGTTGTGTGGATTTTTTAAAGTTGTATGAGTATTTTTCCCTTTATCCTCACGTGATATCAATCCAAGGACGGAATTCATAATGGATCATCCACAAGGCATGCATTTCACTTTCTCTGATTGGTATAATAATCTCTGTGCGAACATCTTTATTGAAGGGAGGGGCGGTCAGGCTGTATGAAGGGGAGTGGTGGGGGTTTGAGGCTCACACTGACGCCTTCCATGTGGTGATAGTCGTTAAGGTCACGAGTGGAGACAATGAGTTATCATTCACAATGGAGCAAGACTAAGGTACCAATATGGCGGTTTTATGCGATGTGTGGTGTGGGGTCATGAAGGGGTGTGGTACGATGAGTGGGGGAATGTCTTGAGATGTTGTCTCTTGGCGAGGGAGGGGTGGGGAGTAACACGACCCTTGTGTGTGAGATTGGACATGAGGTATATTTTGGTTGGCTGTAGGTGACGAACTTTGGGCGAGGATAGGATGATGGCGCACCGTGGGAAGGATCTGGTGCTTTATGTATGAGGGATGGGAAGAGCACCTTTTTTGTTACTTTGGTCAATTGAAAATGTAACTTTATACCCTAGGGACAAGGGGGGTGTGGAGTTTTTGTGTTCATGGATGTTGTGCTAGTATCTTTTACGAGGATGCCTCCTATCATTGAACATGGTCAAATAGACTACCGGGTGTGTGATGGAGTTGGGATTGACGTAGTTCTGTTAACCAGCTGAGAAATGAGCACTTTGATGTCATAAAGTGTGTACTAAAAAGTAGAAATGTAGTGGATTCCAAGTCTCAATTAGATACAAAACTGTATTATGCACATGATCGCATGTTTGGGAGGGGGTGGCTGACCAGAGATGAGAAGGGGCAGTACCTCAAAAGTGAGGAACTGTACTATTTCTATTCCTTGACTGGGTTATGAGTGAAGCTAGTTATTCCTCTTGTGCATACATTTGTGATCATTAAATTTTATGTGCCAGGTGTGTAAAATGAAGATGGGATATAACAAGGGGGAATTCCATAGAATGATGAGAGCGTTTGATTTTGGTTTGTTGAATAGAGAGGAAGACTAACATGCTTGCAAGGCAGTGGTGCACTTTGTAGGTTTCATTTTGTCCAGCGGCCTGAGAATACGGGTTGTGACTTACTTAGGCTGAGCATGGCATAGTGTTGCACATGGGTCTGACATCTTGATGGGGAATAAAAATTGTGTGTCAATTGGACGGCTACTTGGTTATTCTCTAACTATTCTGCTTTTGGGTAACCGGGTGTGTTCTTGTACGGTAGTTTAGGGTTCACCGTCAATAATTACCATGGGAAAAGGAGGGTGTAATCAATAAGAGGAGTTTAACATGATTTCCTTCATAAAAAGGTGACAAAAAGGTGGTAGAATGGCATGTGTTTTGCATCAGAGTTCCCAGGAAACCAATTGTATCATTGTTTGATGTGACAAAGGAAGTTTGAGAGGACTTACTAGACATTGCATTATGCTACTAATCTTACACTGTGAAGCAAGAAATAAAATAAAATAAGATTAATCCAAAATATACAAGCATTTAGTGGAATTCTCGGTCTACCATGCATGTGAGTTTATTATGAGGCTGATGTAGTGACATGCTGAATCACTGTGAGAACCAGATTTGAGGTGGTAGGCAGCTATGATGCCTAAACCACTCAGTAGCTGCCATATCCAATTCGATTGTGAAGTACAAGGGATGATTCATGATACATGGATTAGGGGAGGGTTTTAGATAGTGAGGAGTTCCCATGTAAGGACAGGGTGGTAGTGGGAGGGACATGAGATGACAGTGAGGCCTCAAAATTTGACCTTGCACTTCAAGATATCCAGATTGTTGTTCACATTCACCATAAGTTTGTCTTGGCTTGGATGGGCCTTGTAGGTGAGGAGAGCATTCAATTGGGTTTGGGTATTCATGTGATCAATTACAATGTCCTGAGACTTGCCCATGTATCCACCACGTGCCAAGAAGTTGCATATGTGATCTTCCATGATCTTCTCAGTTTTGGAGAGAAGGATGATGTGGTAGGTGTGGCATGAGGCTGATAGCAACAAGCTGCCAAGTTGGAAGTATACGTAGAGGAGGTATGCTTGTGAGAGATTGGAATGGGTTGTAGAGGAACGCGAGGAAACATGATCGCATTGACTGTCCTTACATTACATGGGGGGTGAGAGCAAGGACAGGGAGAGATGGTACTTCGAGTGGTGTTTGTTGTTAAAAATAGTGCAAAGAAGATTAGAGACAGTGAGTTGGATTTGTACGTGCTACCATGTAAAATGAGGACGTGGAAGTTTTGCACCAAATCAGGATCACCTAGGTGCGCAACTAGGATGGCCGGGATAGTACAGGTGCTAATACCAGTGATTGGTTACAAGAATCAGTGGAGAATCTATATGTCAGCCATGCAGGGCTTGCTGTGCCCCTTTGTGATGAACACGCTGCGGAATGTTTTTACATTGTTGAAATTGAAGTACTTGAAAATGTCGTGGAGGCACAATGTTTGCTCATGTTGGGATTGGAGTTTGTAGGCATTGAACTCGGGATGAGTAACCCTGTTGACAAAAGTTTCCATGCAAGGTTTATGCACTCATACAAGAGAGACGGTGTTAGCCTCCATGGAGAAAAGATAGAGTGGTGTTAGAGTGACAACGGTGTTAAATGATGAATATGCGGCCTGAAATATGCATGGTGAATGGATGACCTCCACAACAAGAATGAAACCATCAAACTCATCCACTTGCATTGAGTACTTGGCCGTGAGGATACTGCTACAAAAAGCAATAAACAGAAGGCTCTTGTGACTAGTGTTGAGGCAGGGATGATCCCATTTGTGTTAGGATGTAACATCTCAAGAAAACATTTTTCAATTACCTCTCTTACGTTGGTAGTCATGTTACGGAGTCATAGATGAGTTGGTAAATTCTGCATACATAACTGTCAAACTTTATACTTGCCTGGATATTTAAGGATGTGTATAGAGCTGTGTCGTGGAGGGAAGAAGTTAATGAGCTACTTCTTCTTCAACAAGTGGTGCCTTTAAAGCAATGGTTTTGAAAGTGTTATGGGACACATCCGATGTATTTGATGAGTAAGCTGTGCCGGGGTCATTTGAGAGATGTCTCGAGTCGAGGCTGATGCAATCATATTGCTGTGGGATAACAATGCTTGCATGGAGCCTGTAGAATTTATCTTCCCGTGCAAATATGGTGACTGCCACTTTTCATAGGGAAATGGTTATAGACATTATTGCAGCGTTCCTAGTACCACCTAGACAAAACAGACATGAGAGTGAGAACCAGCCAGAGAACGGAGGACAGATTAAGGCAAAGGAATAACTGTGTGAGATGGAAGCAAGTGTAAGGATCCCATCCACCTCAGTAGGTTGGATGCTTTGTCAGCTTTGTAATACATATTGGGCAAGCTTGAGGATAGAAGCACACGTGATATTGGAGTGGTCCACACCTCTAGTTTGCCGATGTGATTTTGTATGCCCACCGTATGCTTAGGTGAAGTCCATCAGAATTCATAATGTGGGGTTGTTGAGAGCAGCTGAGAGCCGACGAGAAGGATGGGATTATCAGTCACAATGTCCCATTAAATATCTATCGTCAAGGAGAGCATTTCCTGCACGTAATCCAATCAAGTTCCTCCTTACTGCTCACAATGGCCTACGTCATGAGCGTCACACTGATGTTTGTAAAAAAACAGGACTTTCATATGAGGAGGATCTGCTTTTGACCCTTTCTTAAACTGGTACCTTTTATGGTGAGTAAACAATTAGCGTGTTGACAACCCATTATTGTTTCATCTAGAGTAATAGAGGAAGACATGAAATCCCATTCTGTTGTTTCTTCAACCACCATGTGAGTGTTTGTATCCACACACATGAGCTGCACGCGGAAGAGAAGAATAAAGTGTTAAAAGGCAAAGACATACAAGCCAATAGAAACAAAGTCATGTGTTATAATGCAAAGAATACCAACTTACATCTTTGCATTAGACAAGAAATAGGTTCAATGGCTTGTCAACGGGGCTCACGATGGACTCTTCAGTATTTGTGCATTGTGTTCTTATCAATGTCCTTCCCTATGCTTTTTTCACCAAGGCCTAGAGGGTCTTTTTGTTAGCCATTGGATCGTGCATTGACATTGATGCAGTCGGCAGGCTGACCTGACGCATGGTTTTTGCAAGGTCACCCCTTCTGGTCCCGAAAACAGAGTAGTATCTGTGCACAAGCCATGAGATGAAAACGTTTTTACTGTGGGCATTGACGTGCGCTTTAAAAATCTGTGGATACTTATTGAGCTTAAACTCCCCACACCAAGCTTAAAATAGAATTTTCTCACCCCACAGAAATTGGACCGTCATGCGGTTTCTGATGGTGTAGTCATCCATAGTAGCACAAGCCTTCTCCATATTGGAGGACTCATTCCTTTAAGGAATCAATTGGCTATTTTGAAATGTTTTGGGGTCAAATCTGTGGCCTCATCATCAAACTAAAAGACACGCCTAAGTTATTGTAAAACATTAAAATAAGAGTGAAAGGCATCATGCAAATGCTAAGTACCTAAACCAAGGACACAATCACCACGCTCATAAAGCGAACAAAAGAGTCACGTTGTGGAAACAACCACTTGCCAGAGGGGAATAATTAGGACATAAGCTTCATACTTGAGGATTCAACCAGCCAGCCAGCCAACTCTAGTCTCCCCATTCTATGACTCCTGATTAAAGGAATCAGGAGTCATAGGATGGGGAGACTAGAGCTGGCTAGTTTAGAATTTTAGGAGCATTGTCACATGATGGAGTTACTCGTGGAGGTTTTGCAGGCTTGAACCTGTGACCGGCAGCCCAGTCGAGTTGAACTATCACCTTCCCTGGAATTGGTTTGCGGTCAAAACAGAATGTACGCTCTGACCAAGTGTCGCAGAATTGTGTTCCATTTAAATTTTGTCCCTTCCAACAATTGTGGGTCTGACTCACAGCACTAACACTAAGTGACAGAAAAATGTCGTCCATTCCATGCAAGAGATGCGAGAGCAGTAGTAGCAGGATTTTGGCGAGGGATGTGCTCCCCACCACATCTAAACGGACTCATATGCTTTCCAATGACAGATAGGCATGAACATGAAATGTTTCACACATTTTCAAGGCACTTCTATCAATTTCCTCCACCAGTTGCACAATGATGTCTCTGGACTGCTCACATGAACATCCACATACATTTCGAATTTTCAATGTCAATAAAGAAATATTGGCAACATGGTGATTTGTCAAGATGCAAAATGTAGCAAGGCTACTGTTCAGAAAGGTGTTCACTTTACACCATCTGGCATGCGATACCTTGTTAAATCATAAAGCACGTGTCTTGTTCCATGGCTGAAGCAACGAAGGTTATAATACGTATGAACATTGCAATAGCACACAGTGTTTGAAAATAGTACTCCTCTACTCAACAAAATGTAAAATAGTTTATATTCCATTTTACCCATTGGTAACCATCATTGTACATGACATAGTGATCCAGTCAGTGGTGACATACTTTCCACAAATTTTATTCAAATCACTGTATGCAAACAGGTTTTTGTAACAAACGCTATTGAGACGATGTCCACACCATGGATTTATCTACCGTGTATCAGATATACCTTATGTATCATTTACAGTGTGGATCCTCTAATCTGTATGACTAGGTATGGCTAGTTCAACATTCAACTGGTGGATATGTTACATATGGAGCTTTGATCTTATGTATTTAACATGATTTTAATCGAATGACTATTTATCTGGATCCTCAATAACCATACTGTAACCTCGAGTTGTACAACTTCAACAGAATCTCCGAGCATTGGAACTGCACAAATGCCATATTAAACGATCATAAAAAGGGTATTACCCAAAGAGACTAACGCAGATGGGATGTCTATGCCTCGTGGCATCCACCATTGATGTCATGTCCTTAACATACATGTGTCATTTTGGAACATGGGATACTTGAGGAATTTCTAGTTTCCATAAAGGGCGATCCCATGACAAGTGTCATGAAAGCCAAGAAAATGCACGGGAAACATACGCAAAATTAAGGCATACTAGAGGTCCAAGATGCTCAAATCAAGTGATGCATGAGATGTTGCAACCTACGAGTAGGGGGATGTCAAGAATAATGGGGCGTATCTTCATGAAATGCGAACGCCATCAAGAAGTCAACCAAATTTTACCAAAAGATCAATAAGATTCGTGTTCTTTTGTTGCAAATTCTACAACATGGTCAAATCAATCACAGCATTATCAAATGGGACACCAAAGGTTGGGGAAAACGGCTAGGACTTCCTCTACGAGGTGACATAGAAATTGGAGGTCATTGTTTCGTGGGCCATGAACATAGGGAATCAAATGTTTTGTGTATAGAGTTTAGGCCCTGTGCAGACGAGGGATGCAAGAATTTCCCACTTTTCAGCTACAACATTGTAACGCATTGCGAGACGTAGTTCCATGCCAGCTAAAGTAGCTTTCGATTGGTTGATCAATGTCCCGTAGGTTGTCATATGGCTCCAAGGTTTTGTGTAATGTGTCATAGCCCTATTGCTTTATGGCACATTCTATTGCTTTACTTCATCGTTGGTATCCAAGATTTTCTTTGACCTTGTAATCCGTGCCCTTTTCCACTTCCAAAAGTAATGGTAGGGGCATGTCTCTACCTTGGAAGTGCTTGGTTGAGTCTTGATAGAGCTCTAGTCACGTGGCTATCCACTTGCTGTGGAACACCAAGGGGATAGCCATGTTTTCATAGTGGCAGAGCTTGACAGAGTTAGTCGTTTGCTTCCCATCAACCGTGAATGGCTCCAGTAACTTAGGTTTGAGTTTCACGTAGTCCTTTCCTTGTAGCTTGACGTTTTTTGACTTGATTTGGACACAACCATTGACATAGAGCTTGGTGTTAGTCTGATATCCATTGGATACTCGCATTATCACCGCACGAGTATTCACGAGCAATTGGCATGTAGTGTCCCGGTGAAGTCACGCCCTGCAACAAAGACTATTGGTATGTTGTTGGAACTCTGCAACACTAGTAGAGTTGCATCTTGTTTTCCAAAAGCCACCTCAATTTGAATTTCTCCTGGATTTTCTTAGGTTGTGGAGTTTCATGTGGCTAAAATGTGGCTCTCACACCATTCATATTAGTAGTTCAAGTACGTCGTTGGTGTTATTGGATAGTCAGTCAATCTGGGGATTGCAGGTCATTGATGGTTGGATCGGACCATTGTAGCAAGTCATCAGCTTTCACGAAAATCTGCCATTTAAGTTTTCATCTACGTAACTTGTGATTGAGAAGGGGGATTCATGTAGTCTAACAAAGCTGTTGAGGAAAAGTTACGATTTGACCTTGGCGAGGCCACTGCCATCACTGAGATGAAGTGCAAAAAGTATTAAAACAAAGTCACAAATCATCACAAGTATTGTGTCAAGCCCCTCTGGCATGAAGATTACAAAGAATATGGAGGTCATCTCATGGCCATCTATTTCATATGTCCAATTGAATTTAATCGGACATATGAAGCCAATGGGTTCATAACTCTTTAGATCAATCTTTCAGTCAATGCTCTGTTGAGAAGAACCCTTTAATATCCTGATGAAACCCAATATACTGAAATGTATCCAAAGGTCGATAAGGCCAATGAGATTGATGATTATAGTGCGTCTACATAACTTGGCCACCTTTGCAAGATTCTAGTGGAAAACCCTGATGTAAGCTCCTTGCTGGGTATATCAGTTTGCCACTTCTGGTAACATTAGCACCGCGCATCATCCTGTAGTGGTGGGGTTCATATTGAGTGTAAAAAGTGTACAACTATAGAGGAACTCGCATGCAATAACACAAACCATGATTGTGATGTGGATAGGACACACCTAGGATGCAACTAAAGACAACCTAGGCATAACCAAGGTGCATCTATGGTACAATAAGGGTGTCATGGCAATGCAACTAGGGAAGAAAGCGAGGCACATACAAGGTACAAGAATGGTTGGACTAGGATGCAACCGGGGCATAAGTAGGAATACAACTTGGATCCAACTGGTACAAACTATATCATTTCTAAGCACAAGTATGACCAGAGTATAGGACAAGTATACTCTAACCATGGCAATACTAAGATGAAGCTATGGCGCAATTGGGGCAAAGGTGGAAGGTGATGAGGACACAGGTAGGATGAATCTATAGCACAAATAGGTTTTGACTAAGGTGTACCAATGTAAACTTAGAGCATGACTGAGTGCACCTAGGGTGTAACCAGGGTTCCATTGTTATCAAATCATGAAAAAAATGGGGTATAACTTAGATGTAATCATGGTGAAAGAAATGAAACTTACAATACGACAAGGGCACACTTTACGTCCAACAAGGATGCAACACAGGTACAAGTCACCTTCAGAAATTTGTTGATGCGAGTACGGTACAATACAAGGTACAAATAGATAGTGAAAATAGGGTGACACAAGGGACACAATATGGAAAAACTAGGGCTCACTTAAACCACAAGTAAGATGAAAATTGGGTACAACTAAGAAAACAATGCAATGCTCACAAGGGAGTTCTTTTGTGCAATCACAACAGACTACATTACAAATGTGGTATAACTAGGATGCAATCAGGGAAAACTTGACTGAGACCATGTTGAGATTGAGATGCAATTTGGACGCGGTCACTGGACATGCATGGCAAAAAGAGGGTGACAATATGATGTAACTCTGGCATTACACATAAAAAGAGCATCCGGCTGACCCAAGTTTCAATTCCATTGCCAAGAAAAATGCCAGCTCCTTGACGGATTACCAAAGACACATGCAACATGTGTCATTCTTGTTATTTTTACTCAACTCTAGTCTTTTGCACACGATTCCTTTGTAACCCTTGTCTATGACTACTTCCTAACATGGGCAATAGTTTCTTTCCGAGCCCTTGCTTAAGAAAGTGGTAGGGGCATGCCACGTCTTGCCATACGTTCGTCACCTTGTGAGTTGGGTTTAGACTGAACGGCTTGTTGGGTGCATAGGTAGCCCCTCTTGCTTTGATATGGTACGACCAACATATAACGGATAGTTTTATCAGATGATATGTTTTTTTAGCCATTTCACTTTAAGAGGTGACAGGCCAATAGATGCTTTGAATAATCAAGCCTAGTATATTTCCTCCCCATAGGAGGCTAGAAACTCATTAGCATGTAGTGGCTACAGTGATTCACGTCGGTCTGGTCCTAGGTTATTTCTTTTCCTTCGTTACTGATGTTAGCATATCTAAACGGACGTAATCTTGTAAAGGTGCGGTTTTGAAAATGCTTGATCCCCTGAAATGCCAAAATTAGGTTGGTTTCAAAATGATGTTTCCACAACCTGTTGTTCTTTTTATTTAAAAATCTGTACTCATGGACTAGGAGAATGTAAATTGCTTTTTGTCACATTTCTTTATTGTAACTTAGGCACATGCACTTGAAAGTGATGCCCGTTTGCATCATCACCATGGGATGGAGTGGCAGTTGGTCAAGTCATTACTCTGAACATTTTTGCACAAGAAAAAAATGGGGACCCAATTCCATTCCCATAACGTCATTCATAAAGTTGCCACATCCAAGACTATTGCATTCATCATCCCATAAAGGCGTCGTACACACATGCCATAGAAAATAATTCATATGCTTTGAAGAGGGCAACGGTGCAACAATGTTGACATTGCATGTTGGATACTCATGTCATCATTTACGAAACAGAGCCAAGAATTTCTTTTATGAGTGGGTTATGACAGTTTGAGAGGATTTTGTTAGGTTTTTACAGGGGATCCAAGACTCCCCGTGTGTTGAAATGGAAATCGCTGAGCACTGCTACCATGGGCCCCAGTAGGTGACCACGTAAAACTAAAACCCTAACACAAAAAGGGAGATGATTCATCTGGTGAAGTAATATTGGGGGTTTTCACGTGAACACGAGGTCATTACTTACTCCTTATCTTGCAAGGATGCGATCGTTGAGATCAAGCAACCATGACTCTCCTCTCCATCATCAATCAACGATGTTTTTCTGCTCATAGAGGATGGAAAGTACAATGCAACGGATTTTCAACAAAGAACGTGAGAATGAAGGTCAAGATAGCCTGTCCCAATCATTACACGATTGCGCTAGGTTGGCTGACCTATTCCGTGACTAAAACAAGGTACTTGAGTCAAAATTGACCTAAACACATCAATACAAGCATAAATTTTTCTCGTAATGAATGTCTTACTAGCTTGGCCAGCCCACAACTTTGGATTTTTTGCCTCGAGGGTGATGGAGAGGAGTCGCAGAGCTTTAACATTATCATGATATGTGTTTGCAAGGTCAAAAAGAATAAATTTGGCCTTTAGGATCACGATGCACACGAGAGCCAAACTTCATGCGACACGCTTTCCTAATATGCGGAGCCTCGAAGCGTTGTACAGAGGCCACATTGGAGTCATCAAACAAGTTATGTTATCACGATGGAGAGAACACAAATCACCAGTAGGATCTGCAACAAGGATGGACACATTTTATGGCACTGTCGTCATTGAAAATGACACTCGCAATAACATCAGGGACAGAAATATCATGGGTATGGCTGGAGCCATGGTGGGGACAAGCATCGCCCACATAGCAGGGTCAGAATCGCTTCCATGGGGAGGGCAGCAACAATCAGGACATCGTCATGGCCATGGCATTGCCCGGGCGGGCCAGGGATGTCCTTAGGGAGGGCAACACCAGGGCCAGGCCTTTGCAATCATGCAATGCCCTATTGCACCCGGTGGCCAGGGTGGACACAGCCGCCCTTGTGAGGAGGTATAGGATTTTGAGGGGGGAGCAGCCGGGATCGCTCACCTCTCCCGGCTTAGCCAGGAGGAGGACTTCCACAACCATTAGTAGCCACAACTCGACTGCTATCCAGGGCTGTTGCAAGTCATGGAAAGACTACGTTATAAATGCATGTTTTATGATGATGACCTCAAAAACTTTGATTTTAGTTTAGCAAGTTTTTTCTTAGCAATCTTTGTGCTATTGTGGAATCCTGAGTCCCTCTTCCATGGTCGCTCATGTCCATTTGCTTATGTGATGTAGGATGATTTAGAAAACAACACATGTTTGATTGTAGCTTTAAAAAAGCGTGGTTCTCTCTCTTAGAAGCTCAACACAAGGCTCACAAAAAACATCCCAACATTGATATGTTTGGCTTTTCCCGCCAATCCAAAGAAAAGCATGTTTGCGTTCGAAGGATAAAAGCATTTGGCGTCATTCAGCAAAAGACACCACATGTGGAAACAAGTGGATGGTATGGTGGAGCTGCAGAGAAGCACTCATGCCTATCGTGTTTACCACCTAGAAGGCAAGCCCCCATCAATTGTTTCCCTATACACTTCATTTACTAGCATGACCATATGGTTTGACAACGAGCTAGGAGGTGTTGTTATACGCATCCTTGCTAATACTTGAGTAGATGATTCCTCCATGAGTAGAGAATTTGTGCATACTTTGCAGCTAAAGCACATGCCTCGTACAGGCACGGTGGATGCTGGTGGCAATATGCAGGTGCTGGTAACTGGCGAGTGTATGCCATAACTCACATTACCCATCTTCATGACCACTTTTTGTCTCACGGTGTTAGACCTCATTGATGCCTTTGATGCTGTGCTTGGGGACCCATGGTTTGTAAGCCACAAAACATTTACTTACTTCACCCCAAAGACATCACGAATTTGTAGTGGATGGGGAACTATCGCTTTTGCCCTAGACCCTCAAATTGAACATCTTAAAGTCCCTTTCCAAGCTAGCCTCGCAACAGTCCAAGTGAAGAGTGTCAATGCGCCGGATAGCAACGGTCTAGAAAATGGGTCCCGACATGGGAGGCTGCCAACCGCTCTTGGTATTGCAACCAAGATAACATATCACCCTCGAACGAGGGATCCACACTTAAGGTTCGTTTGGTTTGCAACCTCACAAAGTCCGCATGTTGGTCTTTAGTGTCTACCTTTGGTTGGACACTCTGTGAGGAGTCTGAAAGGCAAGAACTGTAAATGGATGCATGCAAGGTACAGGCTTTTATACTTGCAGAGCTTTGCTAAATCTTCTGCTTGTAGTGGCTCCATTGGAGCCAACCTCAACCTACAGTCCTACTTGGCGCGCCCTTAGACCGCCAAGTTTTATCCTCAAGGCAGGCTCTAGTAAGCTTCCTAGAAGCTTCCTGTCCTAGTTTGGGCCACAAAGAAAATTGTGGCTGTCGCGGGGTTTGAACCCGCAACCTCTCACTTGAGACTCCGGTGCCTATTCAACCAAGCCAAAAAGGTATGGTTCCTATGATGAGCCACAGGGGACATACCCATTATGGGCAATGCATTCCTGGCCCATCTCAGAACAGACCAAGGGGACGTACTCCATAGAGCAGTGCATGCCTTGTCTGTATGTGTGGCTAGCCAGCTAGGCAGTGGATAATGTGCATACGATTTCAACAAATCTCTCCCTTGCACCTCTGTCCATCTATCCCTTGCTCGGCTCCATCAATGCCTTGGGGCTCACCCTTCCTCTGCCGCACTCCTCATGCCGAATCCACGAATGCCTGCATAGTGCAAGTCGCTCTCCAGCGACTTGGTCATGCAGTCAACAAGCATGCTCTTTGTTCCACGGTGCTGCAAGTCAACCACGTTCTTCATGACCAGGTCACGTGAGTAGTGGTAACGTATGTCGATGTGCTTCGTTCGCCGGGAGATGATCTCGTCTTCAGCCATCGAGATGGCGCTCATGTTGTTCACGTGTACAACCGTGGTGTCCTTTTGTGGCACTGTCATTTTGCCAAGTAGGCTGTGCAGCCATTAAGTCTCATTGCACACCTCAGACAGAGCAACGTACTCTGCCTCAGCCGTGGACACGAAAACACAATCCTGCTTCCTGCTAGCCCATGAGATGGCAGCACCATTCAAGATGCACACATATCCAGAGGTGGATTTCCTGTCGTCGAGATTTCCTCCCCAGTCAACGTCGGTGTAGCACTTCAGACGAAGGGGGTCCGTTCCTTCTTGGCCTCCAAGGACGAGGCCCATGTGACGTGTCTTCTGCAGGTAGCACAAGATGCGCTTGACTGCCTGCCAATGTTGTGGCCCAGGGTTGGCCACGAATCTGCTCACTTGTCCCACAGCATAGCAGATGTCCGGACGAGTCCCTACCATGGCGTACATGATGCTACCCACGTCGGACTGGTAGGGGATGTCTTGCATCTCCCTTTGTTCTGCTTTGTTGCTTGGCGACATGGAGGCCTTCAGCTTTGTATCGGTCATCATTAGGGTGCTGACAGGTTTGCAGTCTTCCATGTGATAGCGCTTCAGTACCTCACCAATGTATTTGGTTTAGTTGAGCTCAATGGTGCCTGCTACTCGGTTGCGGTGGATGGCAATCCCGAGGTAGTACTCGAGAGGACCCATGTCCTTCATCTTGAACCTTTTGCCGAGGCCCTGTAGTAAATGCAGTTTAAGCAAGGAAGGCTGCCAAGGTGGCTAGGGCTGTGAAGATAGCAAAGGTAGTCACGTTGGCTGCTACACAATGGCCTGGAGCACCAGAAAGTGCAGAAAGGCTAGCAAGGGAGGTGATGTAGGGAGGGTCAAGGGAGGGAAAGGGACAGGTGCTGATGTGCTCAATGTGACTGGCAAGGTGGGAGAGCCTGTGCAATACTAGACACCTCATATTTCTTTTGTTAAAACCTCTCTATTTATTCCAAGCGCTAAACTACAATGTTGCGACTCTTTTCTAGTTGTGCCTTCAATAAAACAAACTGGAATGCTAAAGTGCAATGTGGACATTTGGCTGAGGGTGAAAAATGACAAAATCTTGATGTCTAGTCTCACTTGTAACTGTCAATGAGGTGCTTTGTGTACAGGAGCACCACTTGTGCATTGCTTCCAAAATGTGATTGATGGTATCTTTCCTTGGCTTAATTATGATGTAACAGCCTTAACTACGGGATGAGCATGAAACATGAAAAAGTTCTCTGAACCTTAAACATGGCCCAAAACAAGCTGTGGAAAAGTGTGACTTTAGGTCTCTACAACCCTCCAACCCCCTCTTACTAGGGGCACATGCGGTCAATGTGCTCGGTTGGCCGATGTGCTGATGTGACACCCATTGTCCTGATGTGCCGAGGTGCCCATCCATGTACCGGGATTCGGGCAGGGCAGGTCAACACTGGTTTGAACCAATGCACACAAGACCAATATTTGAATCAATCCAACGTATCGCGGCATGGCTAGGTTGAAATGCAAAAAGGAAGCATATGAAAAATGCCTCTACACCACTCCTCTGTCACCATCATTGCTAACTTCCACGTCCACCATGGCCCCTCCTATAAGGTCCACCTCCGTTGGTGACCATCCCAGTATGCCCCAGTTGCTAACATTGTAGTCTGGTGACCAGGCCAGCACCATTGACCACCGCGCTTTCAATCATATGCATTGATGTCATGAGGCCACCGTGCTGTGGACAATCAGGCCCACTTCACCCAACAACCTGGTGTTCCCAACAACGACATCTTTTTTTGTATACCCATCCCTCGGTCCAACCAATACAAGTTGCACAAAAAGCTCGTGACCTCATACACCTGTGCTTCATGCATGCCCGCACCGGGCACAATGGGAGGCAAAGGTTCCTTTGACTTTGCCTCAGTTAGGAGCCTCAAATGGATTTTTTTGACCCGAGAATGTAATGTCATGCTGCATCACCAACTCCTAGGTCGGTGAGTTTTGTGGAACAAGGGCGTGGATGACGAAGCTGCACGAGTGGATTGCGCCACACCTGTCCATGGACATCAACATGACTGAATATATTAAGCACGTTCATGTTCACTTTTCCCTTGCTAACATTACTACATGTTGGAGGCTAAGCCCGGAATTAGTTTGGCCTAGAGGGATTGGGCTCAACCGTAGGTCATGTATGTAGAGGCCTGGCCAGAGAAATGGGAGGAGATTCATAGCATGGACCGCCAACGGGAGAAGCTGGAGCGAAAGTGACTACCATGGTTTGACGGGGTCATGAGATTGCTTACACATGGCAGAGCATGCAGGGAGTATGTCCTCGACACTGAGGATTGCATGCTTGCGGCATCCAGTATGGTAGATTGGACGATGAGTGAAGAAGGATGTCCATCAAAGCGTGAAGCGGTTACAAAGAGCCAGTCCGAGGTTAGTTGTGGCATGCCATGTCTAGCATCCAAAGTTGAGTGTGTGATCAACAATGGTGGTCTCAGTGCCAACAATGACATGGAAGTGAAAGCCATGGACAACGACATCACTATTCATGACTACATCAAGCCGTTTCATCTCGACCACGTGAAGGTGGATGCTCCTCTGTGCTGCAATTATGTGCATTTGATTGGTTTGTTGAAGTTTGAAGTCATTATCCGGCTCCTAGGGTGTCACCCATTCCAGCCACTCTCCGTATCATGTAGTAAGATTGTATGAACTTTATGTTCCAAGCTAACATCACGCCATGACAACACCATGCAGGATGTAATAGAACATGGAGGAAGCAGAAGCCAAGTTAGCAATGTAAATGATGTTGTTTGAGGACGTCGTTGGTAAGGCCAAGCAACTACAAGCTATTGAGGACCTGAATGATGATGATGATGGTTCGGAGCTTTCTTGCTTTAGTGTTTATGTTGTCCACGAGAGAAGATGTATGTGGAATTGTGGTATTTCTGTAAAATCATCTAGTTTCACCAATTGAATCATCCTTCCCCATCAATTATTCCCGATATTGTGTCCACATCCCATTTGCAACCTGGAAACATCTTTTTGGTATGATAAGTGCTTGGCTAACCTTATCCACGGTTGGAAAAGCTATGACAAGATGCTCCACTTCAAGCCACTCTCAGCCCATGATGCTTGTGACATTGCTACCATGAATATCACATATGAGGTTGTGCATCACAAAACAAGAAAGTGTGTGTTGTGGCTCCAATTGGATGGCATACGTTGGTCATGCCCTAAAATGTGAAACTTGGATAATGAAATCCCAAACACCCATTTGATCATCTATGGAGCAGGTGCATGGCATCATTTAAAATAGTTATTAGGTGTCTCCTGTTTACAATGCACAAGTGCTAAACTTGCAATGGTGACCACCATATGGCGGCATAAGACCATACCCATTAGGAAAAGTTGGTTCAGCCACAAGATATTTGTTTTGTGGTAAGCAAAACAACAAGTCAGAACACTTGAAAACAAACACGCATCATGAGTGGTGCCTTCCCATCCGGTAGTAAAAAAACAAGACCTTGGACCAAGGCTACATGCAGCCAGGATGTTCTACATGATTTGGCTGTATCTTTTGACGAACGTGCCACACCTCAACGATGTTGCAACAATTATTATGTGGGCTATTTCTATGATGCCCCAAAAATCGTTGAACCACAAAGAATGTCTCACCGTCCATCTCATGGTGCATGTATGCCTGTCAGTCAACCTGAGAATCGATTTGACTGTTACTGCCATGGATTTCAATGCATTCACTACCTCTCGCATGACATGGTATACAGTAGCATGCCCTCCTTTGAACCATTCCATTAACTTGCACACCGCCATACCGTGTGTGATGCATTGCAGCCACAAGAAAATCTTCTTCTCTATTGACAAGCGTGTGATGTAAAATGATGTATTACAGGGTATTGTTTTGACAGTNGAACGTGCCACACCTCAATGATGTTGCAACAATTATTATGTGGGCTATTTCTATGATGCTCCAACAATCGTTGAACCACAAAGAATCTCTCACCGTCCATCTCATGGTGCATGTATGCCTGTCAGTCAACCTAAGAATCGATTTGACTGTTACTGCCATGGATTTCAATGCATTCACTACCTCTCGCATGACATGGTATACAGTAGCATGCCCTCCTTTGAACCATTCCATTAACTTGCACACCGCCATACCGTGTGTGATGCATTGCAGCCACAAGAAAATCTTCTTCTCTATTGACAAGCGTGTGATGTAAACGACTTCTCTGCATCCATTTTAATGCGGGAGCTCATGGCCACGGTGAAACTCATGAAGTCTAACGAGGCCCGTAAAGGACCCAAAATTCATGGGCTATCAAATAATGTAGTTTTTATGCTGCGACACCTCTTATACGATGGCCTCCATGAGCGCTTGGAGAATGATGTGCATTTGTGGTGACTTGCGGATTACAACCTCCTTCTATGAACCGTAGTGTTGCGTAACTGGTGTTGTGTGAAGGAGGAATGCCACGGTAAATAGTGCATTCAGCTGTAATTAACGTGATGTGGCCATTTTTTGCTTAAACAAATATCCTCCCATTGTAACGACCGATTACGTGCGCGTCCAGGATTAAACCCTGACTCGGAGTCATTTGTCCCACATGCGCTAAGTGGGAGGCTCATGATTGAAACCCCCTACAAACTACTACGCTATTCAACGTCAATGCTAGCCATTTTACCACAATATTATAAATTCCACTTTATATTATTGTGCTTGACTCTCTAAGCCAACGTTAATGGCTAGACATTCGTTATGAATTCATGAGATTGTGGCATTTCATGTTCTGTTGGTTTTGCATCTGTCTTAGAAAGGTTTATTCATGATGCTCGAACTAGGACTTGGAAAGTGGAAGTTCTACCATACTGCCGCCTAAGTTAAGATAGTCGTGTGCAAAGGAACCTTGTTTTGGATAATTTCAAACAACCGGGGCCAAATTCTTACACACTGACGTCAAGGCCTCACAGAATTATGGGACCTCTAAATTCAGAAACGTTAAGGAGTCTGGGTCAGACGTGCATGTTAACGACCAAAATCAAGTGATTAGGGTGTGTTTTTCTGGCCTCACCTTCTTTGAGGGCTTTGTGTGGCCAATGATTGAGCTCGCTTATTTTCAAAACTCATTTCCAAAGGAATTTATACACACTAGCTACAAGGGAGGAACCTATTAATGCAACAAGGTTGAGCCCAAGGGTAATTAGTTTTTATCCAAATTCAGCCGGTAGTAGGGTATTTTGTTTTGTTTTTTAAGGGCCATTCTCCAGAGTAAACATGCTTTTAAGATAATGCATAAGTCTCTTGTTGTAGAAACAATGGCCTCTCAAAAGATTGTCATAAGGGCGGCCTATGACGTGAGACATTTACATTGGGTTGGAGCATGATGTTGATGCGATTTACTAGAGAATGAAGCTCGTTGTGATCATGGACCGTCATATTTTTCAGAGGTAATTGCTGAGGATAGGCTCTTTTCATGCCCTGTTGTCTAGGACATTGTCATATATGGTGGCCACTGGTGAGGTCCGGCAAAAATCCAAGTCACTCCCATGTTTGACCGACTACTTCCAAGAAACCCCTGTAATGAGGATCACCACTACGTTGCCCCCAATGAAAAACTATATCTCTAGGTCACCCCTCTTTTCTGTTTGTTTTCTGTATTACCTCCACTTTAACTTATTGCTACGTCTCCGATGATAATCTAATAAAATATTGAGGCTTATGGTTTGGGGCTGTCGGCGTCATCAGGGGCTTTGGAGTACGTCTTCACCCATATAGTAGGTATCACTACACAAACGGAACGAAACCTTATAACTATAGTACATTTCCATGATGGTACAAAAATTTGAGTATTAGGGGTGCATGGTAGGTTTCATGTTGCAAAGCCACTATTTTAGGAATTTTTTTTCAATACAAAATGACGGCATGTGTTGTTCTTTTTCCACCGCATTGGATTGGTCCACATCGGCATACGTCGAAGAAAGTTGACAATGACAAAGAGGGGGTTACAGGACTGTCGTTCGTCGAAGTAAGAAGTGGCACCAACAGTTCATGGACGACAAACATGCGTTGAAGCATGTCAATCCTTTTGCTCGTATTGACATGGAATTGAGCAGGTACATTGTGTTTGAATGACATCACAGTCAAACACTCCGACCCAAACGACGTGAGTTTGGACAGGGTTTGCACCTTAAAATATAGCCACCACAATGCACCAGTTTGTTTTACAAACCAGTTGAATTCACTGGTTCACACAGTCAGCATGCATTATGTTGTGTACTTGAGGTGTATCACCACTTAGCATCAATTCATTTATTGCATGTATACTATTTAACCAGTGTCAGCACTTCACTAATGGTTGGCACGACATGGACACTGATAACCGGCAACACAGCTTGGAACATCGTGGATGGAGTACCTCCATATTCGATCCCACGTGAGGCACACTGGGCATGGGTCACATTGAAAGAGGTTTGGGATCGCTCTGTAGCACGCAACATGGAATATGGCTATGAGGAGGCATCGTGGCCCACATCACCAGTGACCCCTGAACTGATGGCATGAACGTTGGGCAAGCCCTTGCCAGGTCACAGGCCTACCAGTTTTCCACATTCATGGCAGCCATGGATCTGGTCTGAGCCATCGAGTCCTTAATTCCTTGCACTCTAGTTATCCTACGGGATGTTTAGTCTTTTCATCTTCAAGTTGCCCCCCTTTACTGTGGACAATGATACATGGCCCTAATGATTTATCTTTATAGTGCCTATCTTTTGAAGAGTATTCATCATATGATTCTTTCAGTTAATCTCCATCGTGCCCTTCTTATCTTTAGACCTTGTGTATGTTTTCATCATTTTACGTCCAGACTACCCAGTTTACCTACCATGTTCTCACATGATTAAGTGATAACTTGTCCACTTTGCCCAAACATTCCTATTGTGAAGGAATTTCGTTTTTTCCAATGATATGCATGTTAATCTCACTTACAAGGTCACATGAAATGACATATCAAGATTTATGGCTACATTGTCCCATCCCTAAGTGCCTGAAGTCATATGAACCATGTTTACCTTTCAATGAGTTGGTGCAACATTTGCAGACCAGTCGTGCATTTCTCATTGGGCTTGTCATGAAATGCACTTTCTATCTTTTTTTTGGAGTCATAGTGGGCGTTCTGCACGCGGGCGTGATATCATAACTTCATGTAAATAACCTATAATCTTCCATTGCTTGCAATCTAAATTGTCATTCAAAACTTTCTTGTTTTTTCTTGGTTTTTAAGATGGTCCAGGCAGAAAATCCCTCGTCATTCATAACTCCCTCTGGTATTTGATAAATACAAACACCAAACACAAAGGCTCCTTGTACCCATAGATATGGTGAACATAAGTCGAAGAAAATTGTATTGAACTACTTACATTACAAAACTATAGTAAAACCATCAGAGACATTCATGGCATTCACTTCTAGAACTAGTACAACGGAGATAGGTCACACCTAGCAATACACTATTGCACATGCATCGGAAAAACAGTGTACCCATCATATAACATCACATGCCATTCACGGGAATGCATGTCCACACTCCTCTACAATGTAGGATACCTCTTCTGCTTGGCCGCATGTTATGTATACATTCTCTATAACATTTCCAATCACTTGGCCACATGTTACCGGCCCATATTTTGGCTTATAAACTCTCAACCATTGCAAAATGTATCTCCTCCTTACAGAAATACTAGGTCTCCTCCTATGTACGGTTGTTGCCGTAGGAACGTTCATTGGCACGAGTACAAAAGCCCTGTGAACCTGCATACAACCATGGATGTTCAAAGCAAAATATGTTGTTAATACATAGCAAAGAAAAAGAGAAACAATGACAGTGGCATCAATGGATAGATTCTTGTAACCTAAAGTGTTTCCTGGTTTACCTTCAGATTGTAGTTGCCAAGGTCCAGTAGGCCCATCTCTGGCATGAGTTCACAAACCATGGCATAGTAACGCCTGAATGCTGCCTTCCTCTCCTTGTCTCTTTGTCTAGGTTGTAGTCTTTGTCATAGGTGTTGGAGTCTGTCTACTCACCACTATGTTTATCCACAAGAGCTGCCATAGCCACCAAGATCACATTTCAATTTTCCTCCTCTCCCGCACTCTCCTCCTCATATGCCTCCTCTTTGTCCTCTTTTGCCTGTCCCTTACCTCGTGCAGAATGGTCTCAATCAGCTCACCGTCACCTGGATCTACTTGTATCACGGGCTCAACGCTTGCTGTGTGGTTAGCAGTTCATGTAGTTCTACCTGTAGTGACTTATGCTATGGCACCAACTACATCTACTTCTATGTCACCCCCAGCCATGATAATGCGCCCATGAAGCTTTGGTGGTAGAGACTACACAAACCGTTGCGCGCAGAAATCAACACCATGCCCAGGAGGAATATGTGATGGTATCTGGGCTTGAGGATTGGTAAAACGACATTTTGGGTGACCCTTCAGGATGTACTTACCACAAGCATGGGTTGCACGTAGCAGGTCGCCTCGCTTCTTCATGTTACCTTGTGGTCTCCCCACTGCAAGGTCTCCCAATGCCTCCCACCCTGGCCCATGTGCCTCACCCTCACGGCCTGGTTTTGGCTTCAATGCTTTGAGGTTCACTCCGAGCATGGGATGCCCGTACCACCGCTTTGGCATAGCTACGTTGTAGATCATGTCTGTGTACCCGTCTTGAATGACCTTTTTCTCCAACAGCACAGCATAGGCATTCAATCAAGGGATCCCAAACTCCTGGTAGTGGCCGCAACTGCACCTGCGCATGTGACCATCCACCTGTCCCTGCACGCCCTTGTTGCTGGTGATGATGGCCATGAGGTTGCCAGTGTGCACCACCTCATAGTCCCCGGCGAGTAGGCAATTGTGCTAAAGCACTTTTCTTAATGTGGTGGCCAACCTTTTCTCTTGCTCATTGGGCATGAGCGAGCTGTGTGCCAGCTTCCTGCATGTGGCCAAGAACTTCGCAATGAAAGGATACAAGCACACAGAGCAGTGGGACAGAAACAGCTTCCAGACCTCGATGATGTGTGTATTCAAAAATTCAGTAGTGTTTATTCTGATGTGCCCTCCACAGCCCGGTGGTCCATGAAATTGGCTCTAGTTCCGTAGCAAGATTCCTTCCTCCAAATCCTGGCCAAAGACGTAGTAGTATACTCCTCAGTCTATCTCCATCAGTTCGAATATGAGTTTTTGGTGGATGCCTGATTTGACCACCGTGCATAGTGCCTTGGATACGGTTGTGGGGTCCCTTGCCACTTTGTTCCAAATACTAATTAAAGCCCACTTCGTTGTGCACGTAGGACTTCCCTTCATCTGGCCTAGAGTGCACTTATGGTCCTCCACGTAAGACAACACAACGCAATTGTGCAACTTGTTCCTCATGCGTGCACAGATCACCCAGTCACATCCTTGGGTCTTCCATTTGCAGCATCGAATGATGATACAACCAAGTTCAGAACGCTCCCACTTAAGTGGACATCACTGTTGAACAGTGTGTTCCTCTATCACCCATTGGTACTCCTCCATGGTCTGCAACTCCATCCTATCCAAAAATTGGGAACCACATGGTCCATCGTCATCCTCATTCGAAGGGTCTATAATCAAGTAAACGAGGGCATAATGAAACCAGAACTACATATAGAAGGGGGGGGCTTAGCAAGCCCACTTGCGAGTAATGTACAAGATTTTGTTAGATGGCTTTGGATCCTTCTGGCACCTTGCTTATTCCTTAAATTCCAGTTGGCACTTGACACGCATACATGTAACAAACAGTCTACACCTGAGACTTCATATGCCATGTCCTTCAACCATGGCAATTTGTGTAAATGTGCCGTTTGGAGGGTAATACCGTTCGGGACAGAAAGGCATAGCTTTGTCGCCTTTGTATGTCACTGGTCAAGAGTCATGGATACTAAGGTTCTAGCATCATGCTGGGTATCCCATTCATCATGCTCACACATTTCCTTGTCCCACTCCACAAAGTAGCGGAGATGGATGGGGACAACATATTTGACGGTTGGGTTGGTGGTCACCTGGTAAAGGTTTTAAGGTTGAGGGGACAGCTGCCGATGTACGCTTCGCGTTGTGTACAAGGTTTGCTCATGAATTATAGGCAAACCAGGGGAGGTGGAGGCCGCCATACAGCTAGAATGAGGGCATTGTAATGATAATGATTTTAATGAAGCATGTATAACACCCCCATGTGCCGAACTCATCCCATAGAAGAATGCCGACTACTACCATGGCACACCATGGGACGGCTTGTGGGGCGTTTGTGCTCTCTTAGCGTGGACGGTGCAACATGTAATGTAGAACGACTAATTTCAGAGACCCAAGCTAGCTCTGGCAGGTGCTAGGATAGGACTTAAAGGCACACAACGAGTTGGGAGGGGAGGACAAGACTAGGTAAACATGCATGTCCACACATGTTTGTGTGTTGGTTGAAGAGTTATCCACCATGGCACCTGTGGACCTGGACAAGATTCATTTAGGTCCACGTGAACCTGCCTTTTTTTATTGAAATGATGCGTACATTAAACAAAGCTGATGATGAACCTTTGGAAATGTCTTACCACAAATCGAGCAAGCAACATGAGGTTCAATATTCCAACAAGCAAAGAAACCTAACAAAGTCACACTTGACGTTACAGCCCATGTTCATCCGGCGATTTTTGTGGGTATGAACACTATTGAACGTGCAACACATAACATGTTGGCTTTCGACATAGAAAAAATGACGGCATCAACAAAGTCTGGAAGGCGAGTAGAGGTTGTGGTGTCCAGTGCGGTGTACGAAATGGTTCTATTGAAATGAGTTTCACCAATGTGTAACGCGAGATGTTATTGTTACTCTACCCATACTTCTTCAAGTGGAGGCAAGATGTCGATAATGTTTCATTCTTACTAGGTGTCTTGGAGATCATTTCCTTGAGGAAAAAAACTAGGGGTTTTTGGTGCTCCCGGAGTTCATCCTCAAAATGGGCGCAACTCGAAAATGAATTAGGAAGAATTGGAAAAACTTGCAAGTCTGTCTGGTCAGGTCATCCCCACAGAAAAGGTTTCCCATACAAAACAAACCAACAAGGGATGTTGACATGGGTCTCATTACGACAATGGGGCGGCCTCCATGGGCTTCCAGTTTTTTTGGTGGGTCTTTGTTACACCGGCCGGGTTTTCTCCCTGGAGAAATTGACTAAATGTTCCTTGTTCAGGTGTTTTTTGTAGGCGAAGTGATGTGCTAACTTCTACATCGGCACCCAACACCAACCTAGAGTTCTCGACAAGGGACTCCTATCTGATTTTGGCTCATGAAGCGGTCTCCCTTCATGGCACATTTTGACGGCCAAAACTAATACCGTACTCCCACCTAAATTCGGAAACTAAATAATCATTTTTGTTTCGGGACCGGCCCATAACTGTGTTCTGACCTCCTAGCCAGTGAACAGAAATCCTAACTTGGGTTCGAAAATTAGTGTCCCTGAAATTAGTTCGACTCCGATAGGGGGGGGGAGGGGGGAGATGCTAGAGCGGCCGGGAACCGCGCAAGAACGTCGATCCGGTAGGATCGAGTTGCACCGTCGATTTCCCAGCGCAACTTGAACGTCCGAAGTCGGGAAGCGAGGCGATGGGCAGGCCCGCAATACCGACGTATGGCGGTCATGAACGGTACGTTTTGAATTATTAAGTGCGTGTGCAGAATGAACCCTCCTAGCCACTATCCCAAAATTAGACCCCGGGTGCTCAAAAAAATGTGAAAAAAAATTCCTTCACAAAACACCTTCCGAATTTAGGTGGGAGTACGGTATCCCATGAAGTCCAGTCCTCAATGCCAACCGTCGTTGCAAAAGTTTTATCGGACTGCCAAAGTTGCATCATCAATATCCCTCTCTTCATAGGCAAAACTATGCATACCTTCATGGAATTAACGTTGGCATGATAAAAGATGTTGTACTCATGTGCCATGCTTTGATTCAAATTCCCATGAGCCAATGGGAAGGAGCGACCTTCAGTTTGATCATAACAACGTGCACAAGCACTAAAGCTGTGCCAACTAGCTAAGGTGTATTTAGATGTGACTGATACATGGCGACACCATTTCTTGGAAGGTTGTTTTGAACGACACATTGTTTGCAGACCTCATGCTAATTATGATCGTCACAATCGACGGCATGAATGGTTGAACGGGAGTTGCAGGTGGGTGTGCAAAATGTGCCCGACCTGTCGAAAGATCAAAACATTCACAGTTGCACATCACCACATAAATGGATGGACAGCGCTAACCATTGGTGCCCTTTCTACATGTTGTCTCGCATTGTTGTGAGACGTCAAGTCATCGCTGCAGGTATGTTTGTCTCTTTCTCTTGCTCAACCTTCAAATCGGTGTTACGTTCTAGTATGCAACAAAGGTATGGCAAATAGATAACCATAGCACTGTGAAGTAGGTTTCACAAAAGAACCTCAAAGGTTTGTTTCATTAAACTAAATGGCCGGATGTTCCTAATGCATTGTCTCTTGTAAGCGTAGAAAGGATAAACTGGCAAGATGATCTTGTTGCAAGCTTTGTCCTTTTACGATGATGATGGGCCATTGAAGTTTCACTAAATGTCAAGCCAAACTGCTTCTTGACCCACTAGAAGCTCAAACCTGATTGTGTTGTTTGAAGTTGTAAGCCGTTGCAAATGGTTGGACAATTGTTGTAACTCCCGGGCGACTCCGGTCGTCCCAGCTTTCTAGTATTGTAGCTATTCATCCATGGTTTTTTGGCGGACCATAGATAAAGACTTTGGCCAAGACCTTGGAGGATAACATGAGGTCCTGGAGGAAAATGTTGATGCTCTGACAAAATCCTGGCTCAAGTTTGTGTTTTCCAACCTGCTAGCCTTCATTCGGAAGAGCATCACGAACCTCGACCATGATCACCATTTGTAGTGCCTGGCCGCTTACGAGGCAAACTGCCAATGCAAAAACCTCAAGAAGGCATTGTAGAGCGTGACCTAGGTGTATATGGAGCAGTATTTGCTATGGGCCGTGGGTGCTGATGCCTCCGCCGGTGGCAGCGAGGACTTGCCTACCTTGACGACTTTGGGGCCGGTCACAAACATGTCCTTCCTCCACAGTGTGGAGATCTTTAGGAAGGACATGAAGCTAACCGACTGGCTGAATCATGTGGAGCATATCATGCATGTCCACAAGGCACCACTCGTTTAGTTGGGCGCCGTCGTCACAATGGGACTTGAGGACAAGCTCTTCAAGTATGTGGTCAAGGATTGGGACACAAATCAACCACACCTTGAGGGGCAGCATGTGATATGAGAGGCACTCTGCGCAATCATGCGTAAGAAGTGCACCCAAGGTGAGGAGGCGCATCTCGCCTTCCATAAGGAATTTAGGTAGGTGGGTAGCTCGCTCGAAGCCTGCTTGAGCGGGTGCACCGCACTGGTGGAGGAAGTTGAAAGCTTCACCAAGGGTGATGGGGCCGAGACCTTCAAGTATCCGAAGTGCATGCTGGTGGAGTACTTGCGTGATGGTCTGGCCAACAAGCAGCTGAAGGGCAATACCACCATGATGGCAACTGGTTGGGCTTGGACAAGATGGAGTGCATTGCATGGCTACACGAGAAAAGTGGACTCGACGGACCAGAATCATTGCTCTGATGCAAGGCCAAACGTGTGTGCATAGCAAGGCCACGACATGTACATGGACTCTGCAAGGCCTGGTGGGTCACCCGGACAGCAAGACGGCGCCAAGGGCAAGCAACTCGCAAACCCTCCTAGGGAACACAAGGCCTCCAACAACAAACGTAACCGTGATAGTGATGAACGATAGGCAGCACGTGAGCGTCGCAACGCAGCCTTGCGCAACGGGCTCTACCAAAATTGCATACAGCCTGGCCACTTTAGGGCCCAGTGCCCTGTGGCTGTTGGTGGTGGGCAAGAGGCCGCAACGTTGGCCGCAGCTATGGCACCTCATGGAGATGGTGTAGTAGGAGGCCGCAGACAGGGCTGCGGTCGTAGTAATGGGCCCGGCCATGGTAACAGACAGGGCCATAGGGAAAGTTTTTTCCCACCCCTAAATGACATTAGTGGGAACCACTCTAGGAAAAAAGTGGATCACGAGTGTGAGTTCATGTTTTTAGATGAGAATATTAAACAATCTGATTTTTTGACAAGTTCAAATTTCTCTGTTGCTTTCTCTAATCTTGTTGATGCATGATTGTATGTGCGTAGTGGTAAAGAAACTGACCATTGTGCAAGAGTTGTGTGACATAGTGATTAAGCAAATACCCTCAAAACGATGAGTTAAATCACTTTTGTTGTACCTTTGATTGACAATTTGACCCAAAAAAATTGAAAGACTAGAAGGTGCTAGCCAAGTTTATAGGTACCCAATAGATATGGATTAGAATAGGTTAATCATGGCAGCTGAGCCATCCGCTGTATAGACTCCATGCTTATCACAAACTCGACTTGTTGTCGCCAAGCCTATTCACTCGGAACACTACAAGTGACATGAAAATGCAGTTGAAAGGACGTCTACCCTCGTGAACGTACTGGCTGACACTAGAGATGACTCCTTTGTTAGCCTTGGCTTTAGTTGACAGGTTGACCTTCAATACGAGCCACTGAATGGCGAAGTTTTCATCAGTGACAACCGTACTATGCTTGTGACTAGTCCCTGTAAAGAAAAACTTTCCATTCAAGGTTACAGACGGAGTGTCACGTTGAAGGCATTCAACCTTCTTGACCCATTTGGCGTGGTACTAGGCGATCCCTGGCTCCATGACAACAAGGTTATGATGTGTTTTGAATCAAGATGATTCATCCTTTGGAAGAGAAAACATCGTTGTAGGTTGATTCCAAGCACATAATTTTCACCGACGCGCCTAAAATTCTATGCGAGTTTGTCTACAATGCAGGTCAAGAGATGAATTTCATCAGGTTGTTGATGTTTCTTGGCTCAGTTGCAGAAATTTAAAGGCACAAAGGAAGACATGCCACGTGAGATCAAATATGTATTGATGGAGTTCTCAGATGTATTCCAAGACCCATTTGTTGGGCTTCCACCAGAACAACACAAGGGCCACACGATTTTGTTACAACCAGAGGCGACTCCTCAGTTTACACCCATGTACCACCTCTGTCTGGCAAAGAGGCAAGAGGCCGAACACCAAATCAAAGAGTATCTTGTAAAGGGGTGGATCAAGCCAAGTAGCTTGCAGTACGGTGTGCCGATCCATTTTTAGAATAAAAAGGATGGCAATTTACTCATGTGCGTGGACTACCGGGCGTTGAACAAGTTGACAGTGAAAAAATAATTCCCCTTACGACGTATCGAATACCTGTTTGAACAAATCCAAGGGGCAAAAGTCTTTTTTCGTTGGATTTGTCTCAAGAGTACCATCAAATCCGTATCATTGAAGATGATGTCTCTAAAACTACGTTTGAGATACACATGGGGCATTGTAAGTTCCGAGGTTTATGCTCCGGGCTAACAAACGCCCCCTCGACCTTCCAAGGAGAAATGAAGTGAATGTTTATCAAGCAACTCGGCCAGTTTGTCTTGGCTTACCTTGACAACATCATGGTTTCTCCAAATATATGGAAGAGCACATGGAACATCTGCGTGAGGTCCTCGCAATCCTTCGGGTTAAGAAATCATATGCAAAAGTGAGCAAGTGCAAGTTTGCACAAGATGAGCAAAAATACCTTGGACACATAGTCAGTAAAGACGGTGCCCGTGTCAACCCGCAAAAGGTCCAAGCTATCGTGGACTGGCCATGCCCAGAAAATGTTTCCTGGGTAGATTTGTTCTTTCCTTGATCTTGCTAACTATCTCCGATGGTTTATGCAAGGGTATTCGTCCCTGGTAGTGCTGCTAACCACGCTCCCAGAAGAAACAAATGCATTAGGATTGGATTTCTCATTGCAAGATTGCTTTTCTAAAACTCAAAAATCTTCTATCGACAGTGCCCGTCTTAGCTCTTCTTGACCCGTCACAATCGTCAAAGGTGCGATGTGATGCATCGGTAGTAGGGATTGGAGCATTCCACATGCAAAACAGTCACCCAGTTGCGTATGAGAACCGAAAGCTTATTCCCACGGAGACGCAATACATGCCTGGGGATAAAGAACTCCTTGCAATAGAACACGCTTTTAAGATGTAGTGTTGCCACCTCAAGGGTGTTGAGGGGGGTGTGACGGTTGTGACCGACCATGAATCATTGGTGACTTTCCAAACATGTCAAGAGGATAGGCGCGTTGGAGCGAAAACGTAAGCCGATTCTCGTTCACATAGGAATATCGGCCAAGACGCATCAATGTGGTTGATCCACATCAAGTCGATAGCCTGTGGAAATTAAATCAACTACCAAGGTCAATGTGTGTTTCAATGCTATTGTGATAGAGATAGTGCAAACACCAGATCTCCTTGTACATTACAGTAACAAGCTTTAGAGATTGTCCACTACAACAATTTTGTAAATAGGATCCGGATGGGACATTGTGTGGATTCTTGGTTTCAATAATCCTGAAACGTAGACAAGTAAGGATTGGTGGAATCCAAAGGAATCTTCAAACAAAAAGAACAAGTTGTTTTGTTGGACTCGGGAGACCTTTGAACGAAGATTCTCTCCCAGTTCCACGTCCCGCCGGCTGCCGGTCATGTGGGATCTTCAAAGACCGGACAAGCACTCTTGGACCACTATTGGTGGCAAGGATGGAGTATTGATGTTCGAAAGTATTGTGTAATAAGGTGCCCCTATTTTTGTGGCATGCTCGGGGTCTCACCTGGGTTTGGGGGGCATTGGGGGGATTTTCTGTTTTTCGGATGTTCCAGGCGGATATTCGTCAGAAGGTCGGGCTCGACCCCGAAAGCTCAAGGCAGCGAGGAGGAGGAGGAGGAGTGAGCGCGTGAGCGAGCGCCGGTGTGGGGGTGATGCCAGCGCTAGGGGGCTGTTTTGCACGTAATCCCTAACGGCATTCTGAATACGCACAGCAAGGGTGGCGGTGCCCCTCTCGGCGAATAGCGTGCGGCTCACGCCATCCACCGAGGTGTTATCGCGCCAGAAACTCTGACGATGGACACATTCAATGGCGGCAGCAGAACAGTGAGGCGGTCGGAGCACTTTGCAGTGGCGGACGTAATATGGCAACCAAACCCACCGCCCGGACATATCCCCGGTGACAGCGGGAGGCGTCGAGCTAACGCGGCGGCTTGCCGAGAGAAAAGAATGACCGTCGATCTCGACGGTCGACAGCCAGACGCTTCTCCCACTAAGCATGAGGTGCACGTGGGGCACCAGGTACAAGGTGCAATTAGCTTCTTGGAGCAAGCCAGGAAAGGAGTAGACCAGGGCTACGACTAGCCAACCAAACAGTATAAATAGCTTATACTCTGTTCGTTGTAATTAACCTATGATTTTCTAGCTCTAGCTTCCAGAAATCTCCAAGTCTATCTTTCCGCTGCAAGTGTGCTCTTCACCGTTAAAGCTTAATCTCCAGAGAGCACCCACTCTCACATTTAGTATCAGATCCAAAGCCATGCGTTGGGCTGAAACGCTGCCGGAGCTAGCCAAACTTTAAGGAGCGAAGGCACGGATTGCGTCAAACAACGTCGAGGCTGATCAAGAAAAAGATTGATGGACCAGACTTCGAAGCCAACGCACGAGCCAACCTTTGGAAAACTTTTCTAAACTTCCAAAGCGTCCACAAGACCTATCGTGCACGCGCGGGGGACAATGGGTGACTCCTTCGCACTTCAACGATAACAGACTTTTTTTCCCAGATTGGAAAATTGCTGCGAATTTCTTGTTTATTGCTGCCAAAACACTGTCAATTTTTCTGAATGATCTCCGGTGGCTAAACGTCATCAAGAGCCATGGAGCAGGCCTTGCAGCAGATCATAGAGTAGCTAGGAGCCCTCAAGTCGGAGAATGAGCGGCTCAATCGGCAGATGGCTTACCTACGGGACGGGACTGACGATGGACAGGTTCGGGCGGCCCGGCCAAGGAGTCCGCCAAGACCAAAGCCAAAGGCTCTAGAACCGTTCAACCCCTCAGTCAAAGGTGTGAGCATACGTAGCTGGTTATTCGCAATGAACAGCTACTTTGGGGATCTGGGTCACCCTGCAGAGTGCGATGCTGTGTGTGTATCATTCGTGGTGACACTGCTACGCAGAGTAGCATTGGAGTGGTGGAGGGAGCTGAATATGCTGGTCACTCGAGGTGGAGGTGGGAACGCAGCTGTGCAGTATACCATTTTGTCGCAGCCAGGTGCGGGGTAAGCTGATGCTCATGTGTCGACGACATGGGAGCATTTCGAGCAAGCCATCAGAGATCAATTTGATCTCGTGAATCCCTCCATAGTTGCATGCAACGAGCTTAAGTAGCTAAAGAAGATCGGCTCAGTACACGAGTACACACGCTGTTTCTCGGCATTGTGGTTGGAGATCGATGACATGAGTGAGCCGGAGATGGAAGACAACCACCATGATGGCTTGAAGGCGGAAATTCAGCGTACGCTAGCATTTAGTGGCATCATGGAATTCTAGGCGATGGTAGTCACTGCTGAGTGCATTGACGCGCTACGCTACCATCGAGGGGGTTTTCGTGAAAAGCAAGAGATTTTTCAGCATCGAGCACAACACCAACAAACCGACCCCATGGAGATCGAAGTGGTGCAAGGAGGCCAGTAGCAGAGCAAGCCACGTGGCGGGACCTGTTGGATCTGCAAGAAGCCTGGGAACCACAAGAAAGACTACAAGAGGAAGCAGCAGGGAACCGGCAACCAGCAGTGAGTGGCGGACGGCCAACTATTGGGAAAGCTTAGTCTGTATCAGCAAACACCAGCCCCAAAAACTCTTTGACAACTCAAGTGTATTGCTGTGGAGCAAAGGAAGCGGGAGCATTCCGGGAATCTCCCTGAAAGCTGAAATCTCATCGGCTGGTTCTACAGACGACGAGGGGTGACAGACTTGTCGGCAGATTAAACCGTCACTAGATTGCGGCGTGTCGTACTCATTCTTCAGTGATGAGCTTGAAAAGAGGTCGGGGATTGCACGAACACCCGCGAAGCCAACTATGGCCAAGTTGGTGCAAGGGGAGCTAGAGTGCAAACTGCCTTTGAAGCTTCTGAGGGTCCGTCTGGGCAAGCTGTTGTGCAAGGTGAACTTTTGCACATGCCCGATGGATACCTATAACGTCATTCTTGGGTGTGACTGGGTGCACCGGTGAAATCCTGCTGTGGATTGGGTCCTCAACCAGGTGAAAGTGAAGAAATGCAGGGGGGAATTTTTTTTGTTGTTGTGGCCTAAGGAGAAGAAATCCAAGGCAGGCAAGATGCCGCATTTGAGTCACGTTCAGCTGAAGCGCTGTCAGCGCAAGGGGGATCAAGTGTACCTCGTGTGGGTGCAGCAAAAGGTAGCAGCTAAAGAGGCGGAAGTGTTGGCAACAGAGGCAAAGAAACAAGACGGAGAGCAGCGGAAAGCACCAATGGTGGAGCTGTCGGAAGGTATCAAGGGAGTGTTAGACAGCTACAAGGACGTGTTTCCTGCTGAGATCCCAAAGGGTTTACCACCGAAGTGGTACATCGACCACATAATTGAGTTGGCTCTGGGGGCAACTCCAACGGTGTGGGTTGCTTATCGCATGAGCGATAATGAGCTGGGTGAACAGAAGAAGCAGTTGGAGGAGCTCACCGAGCAAGGGTTCATGAGGCTATCAGTGTCATCCCATGCTGTACCGGTCCTCTTTGTAAAGAAGAAGACAGGAGAGCTGAGGATGTGCGTTGACTATCGCGCACTGAGCAACGTAACGATCAAGAACCAGTACCCGCTGCCAAGGGTCAATGAGTTGTTTGACCAGCTAAGGGGAGCGCAGTACTTCAGCAAGATCGACTTGCGCTCGGGGTACCATCAGATCCAGATTGTGGAGCAGGATGTGGAGAAGACAGCGTTTTGGACGCGGTACGCCCATTTCGAGTTCCTCGTGATATCGTTTGGGTTGACCAACTCTCCTCCAACGTTCATGAGCCTCGTGAACAGGATCTTCCTCCCTCATCTAGACTAGTTTCTGGTGGTGTTCCTCGACAACATCCTCATCTCCTCCCAAACTCTGGAAGAGCATCAACGACACCTTGGACATATGCTTGACATTATTTGGAAAGAGAAGCTATTTGCAAATCTCTCCAAGTGTGAGTTCAAGTAACAAGAGGTGGAGTTCCCTAGACACATTGTGAGCGGCAAGGGTCTCCGCATGGATCCGAAGAAGGTGGAAGTAGTGAAACAGTAGTCGACACCAAAGTGCGTGCATGACATCCAAGTCTTCCTAGGGTTTTTCAACTATTACCAGAAATCCATCTGGGGGTACGTAGAGAAGGGTGCGCCGCTGACTCAGCTCCTACGGAAGGATCACCAGTGGGAATGGGGCGTGAAGAAATAGATGAGCTTTGAGGAGCTCAAGGCTGCAATGTGCGACGCTCCGGTTCTAGAGCATCCGATCCGTCCAAGAA
Source organism: Penium margaritaceum (assembly GCA_023375785.1). Lineage (NCBI taxonomy): Eukaryota > Viridiplantae > Streptophyta > Zygnematophyceae > Desmidiales > Peniaceae > Penium > Penium margaritaceum. The sequence goes on from SZWC01006628.1 coordinate 65,415, forward strand.
GTACGTCATGGCGACGGACGCAAGCGACTATGCCATTGGGGCAGTGCTGATGCAGGATCACGGAAAGGGGCCGCATCCGATTGCATACACGTCTTGCAAGCTACGAGGGGCGGAGTTGAACTACGCAACCCATGAGAAGGACATGCTGGCGGTGATCCATGCATTCAAGCACTGGGGGTGCTACCTCAAGTTGCGATGCTGCGTGGTCTTCACGGATCATTACGCCTTGATGGAGTTTCTTGAAGTACCTGAAGACGCAGCCAAACCGAGTTGCTGGCAAACTCGCTAGATGGAGTTTTTTTAAGGGAGTTTTGACTACAAGATCCAGTACAAGCCTGTGAAGGCGAACTTGACAGATCTTCTATTGCAGAGGCCGGACTTGAGCCTCAATGCCATCTCAGTGCCGATGGGATATCCAATCATGCATAGCCTGTTCAAGCACGGCTATGGCGTGGACAGTGAGTTCACAGGTGGTGCGCTCAAAGACGCCACGTGGGATGGAGTATATTGGCAAAGGGGGCATGAGTGGAGGATTGCCATGCCAGACTATACACCATTGAAGAAGTTTTTGCTGGAGGAGCCGCATGACACCCACTACTCGGGTCACTTCAGCGTCGACAAGACGCTTACAACCTTGGCATGACAATACTTGTGGTCGTCAATGGAAACTGATTGCAAGAGGTTTGTGAGCAGTTGTGATGTGTGCCAATGCATCAAGGGATGGAGAAACAAGCCACCAGGGGAGCTCCAACCATTGCCCGTACCTGAGAGGCCATGGACAGACATCTCGCTCGACTTCATTGGCGAGTCGACTGTGACGTAGCATGACAACAACACAGTATTGGTGGTGGTAGACCAGTTTTCCAAGATGGCACATTTCATCGCATGTCCTGATAGCATCACAGCTACCAGGATAGGTCAACTCCTCCTCAGTCATGTCATCGAGCTGCATGGAGTGCCACAGTTGGTGGTTTTTGATCGCGATCGATGTTTCACTTCGCGGTTCTGGAGAGATCTCATGGAGAAGTTGGGCATGCGGGTGCAGCTGACCACATCATACCACCCAAAGAGCGATGGGTAGACAAAGCGCACAAACCAGACCCTGTAGCAACGGTTGCGGAGCATGGTCCCACCAAATGGTGAGGGTTGGGAGGAGAAGCTCGGAGTGGCAGAGGTCGCATAAAACTCAGCGATGTCAGCATCAACAAGGGAGTGGTTGTTCAAGATGGTGTGCGGCCACCAACCACTGAGCCTAACCGCCCTTGCTACGGCAACATCTCTTCCGGCTGCGTAGTAGATTGCTGAAGGATTTTCCACCACTTGGGTCGTGGTGCGACAATGGCTGTTGAAAGCACAGAAGCAACAAAAGCAGCAAGCAGATAAGCATCGCTCTACGGAGGAGTTGCAAGTGGAAGATCATGTGATGTTGAACTCTGTTAACTTGCAGCTGATGGGAGTTGGGAGTCCCAAGCTGAAGCCGCGATGGGTGGGTCCGTTCTGCATTCCAGATAAGCGGTCGGTCGTTTCCCACAAGCTGGAACTACCACCTCACTACACCATCCATCCAGTGTTCCACATCTCCTTACTTTGTGCTTATCGTGGTCCCGATACCTTATTCAAGGGTCGGGGGACAGTTCCACCTCCTAATGTCCACGTTGAAGGAAGTGAGGAGTTTGAGGTGGAGAAGATTCTGGAAAACCGCCAGAGGGGACATCGGTGGGAGTTTCTCGTGCAGTGGAAGGGGTACCCACCTCAGCACAACTCATGGGAGCCAGAGGCCAACTTCAAAATCGGGGGTACCAACACTGTTCTCCAGGAGAATCTCAGGCTCGCTTGGACATCGCGCCTCCGACGAGGGGGGGCGGAGGGTGGAATATAATGAGGTTCCTGTATTTTTCTGGGATACTTAGGGTCTCACCTGGATTTCAGGGGCATTGGGGGAATTCCCCATTTTCCGGATATTCTGGGCGGATATTCGTCGGAAGGTCAAGCTCAATCCCGACACCTCACGGCAGCAAGGAGGAGAAGCGAGCGTGCGAGCGAGCGCTAGGGGATTGTTTTGTGCGCAACTCCTCGTGGCATTCCGAACACGCCAAGCAAGGGTGACGGTGCCCCTCTCGGTGAACAGCGTGCAACTCATGCTATCCGATGAGGAGTTATCGCGCCAGAATCTCCGACGACGGATGCAATCAACGGCAGCAGCAGAACGGTGGCTGCTACCGCGTGGCAGTCGCACCCACTGCCGAGACACACCCGCGGTGATAGCGGGAGGCATCAAGCTAACGCGGTGGCTTGCCAAGAGACAAGACTGACCATCGATCTCGACGATCGATGGCTAGATGCTTCTCGCACTAAGCATTAGGAGCAAGTAGGACACCAGGTACAAGGTGCAAGTTGCTTGTTGGAGCAAGCTAGGAAAGGATTATACCAGGGCTAGGACTGGCGGACCGAACAGTATAAATAGCTTGTACTCTGTTCATTGTAATAAACCTATCATTTTCTTCCTCTGGCTTCCAAGCATCTCCAAGTCTATCTTTTCGCTGCAACTTTGCACTCCACACACTAAAGCTTAGTCTCTAGAGAGCACCCACTCTCACATATTACATGACATGCTATCAATGTTTTGGAACAAGACTAGTAAGAAAAAGCCTGTTGGACTACTCAAATAACTTCCCATTCTTGGGACTCAATGGGAGTGCATCAACATGGAATTCATTAGTGGTCTTCGAGACACGGCCAGTGGACACGATGCAATAACAGTGGTTGTGGACCTTCCAATAAATATGACACACTTCATTCTTACAACCACATTTTTTAACGCAGAGGAGACCGTTCTTCTCTTCTTTGAGGTTGTCCTAAAGAACCACGGCTTGCCTTTGGGCATAATATCCAATCGAGATGGAAAATTTTCTATCTTTAGCAGTGAGTCACAGATGTAAACAGCGTTTGACCCTCGAAGTGACAGGCAAATGGAGCACATGAATTGCAATCCAGATAAGATGCCCCATATGTACGTGGACCTTGCCATGAATGACTGGGATAAACTCCAAGCACCGGCAGAGTTTGCGGCGAATAACTCAGTTAACGAGTCTACGTAGTTTGCACCGTTTGTGCTGAATAGTGGTCGGTTTCTACTGGTGCGTACTACATTGGTGAAGAGTGGGAGTGCAAGGGGACAGGTTCCTTTTGCTCAAGCCTTTGCCGAGTGCATAGACTCCTTTTTTCAGGAGGCAAAGGGTCACCTTCAAGTTGCTTGGCCATGAAAAGAGGCATATTCCGACAAAAGTCGCCGTGAGGTCCCACTTGACATTAGTGACAAAGTTGTGCTTAGCACAAATAATTTTTGGATGAAGTCGACAGGGGCGCAAAAAAGTCTACCAAAGTGGATTGTGTTGTTTCCCATCGCCGCACATATCTGGCTTGTGGCATACAAATTGCTACTTCCGTCAAACATGAAGATACATGATGTGTTTCATACAAGCCTGTTACGTATATCGTATAAGGAGTTGTTTAGTCACCACTAGGAATCCTTGCTGCCACTGGCCAATTCAAGGTTCTTCATCTACTCCTGCACCGAGAGCGTACACTCTGGTCACGGGTTGTTGAAGACTACCTTGTTCATTGGGCCGGGTGTGGACTTTAACATAACTCATAGGAGCCCAAATCTCAATCGATCACATGGGTGGTCAATGATTAACAGAGCGAGCTAGCAGCTCGCACTGATCGATGCATGGGAGGGGGTACCATCTTAACAAAAAAGATTGTGAAAAAGATTCCTATAGGGTATCATTCATGGACTGCAACCATAGGAGGTTGGGGACCCAACATAGTTTTTGCATGAATGCTTCAACCTAAATGGAGGAGGCTGTTAGCGGTGCTAAACGAATAGCTGTAGGTTAGGTCCAAGTGCCATGCACGTGTTCATTTTAGCTGGTGATTGAACTAGTTTGTTTTCTTTCACAATAGTGATGACTCACTTTTTGCACTCTCACTTGTTCTTCATGAACCGAGGCGGTTCATGATAAGTGGGAAGGAATGTATTAGGAGGGCCGCTTCAGTCCTCCCACATCGCGATATTGAGAAGGTGGTCATGAACAACCCCTTGCTATTACGAGGGTTGGCCAGTAGCCAGCCACCTGCTGACTATCGGCTGACCGGCGCCTCGCCGGCTACGTGGCCAATGGCCGGTCAAGTGACCGGCCGGCCACATGCCGTCAAGCCACCAGCCATCAATTAAGGTGGTGGCTCGATCAGCGGCCAGGAGGCCGCGGGGCTTTGATGGCCAAGGCCAACGGCCTGGAGCCCTTGTCTTTGCTCTCTCCTCCCCACATCCTCAAGTGAGTACGGCAAGGGATAGAAAGCGAGTGTAACAGTTGTGTCTCCAGCTCCTCTACTTAGGTTGTCATCAAAATTTGCACAATGGCGTCGAGAGCTTGCTCAAAGCTTTCCTCCGCGCCACTTTTGGGCCAATCGTCATCAACTCAAGTCTCCGGAGGCTCATTTCCTCTTTTACCTCACCTTAGCATTGTGGGTCCAAAACAAGGGGGGGATATTACCCCGAACTTGTGAGTTTTTACGAGTTTTCTGGTTTTGAAACTTGTAGTTTGTCCCTTCAAAAAACTCGAGTTTTAGTTTTGACGCATCGGCGTGGAATCGTCGCGTGTGAGGCATGATTTGCGATTTCAAGTCAAACATTTTTGTGCACTCGTTACTCCTCCCCCTCATCATTACTCCCCCTATCCTTTGTCCTTGCTCACTTGATTGCGATTAGGGCGAGCGAGGGCAAGGGCACGACGCCACGAGGCCTCTCCCTTGAGGCCGCCGCGGCCCCTCTTCCATCGATCGGGTTGAGGCCGCGATCAGTGGCTGGTGGCAGACGGGCTGGTGGCCGGCCGGTCACTTGGCTGGCCGCCGGCCGTCCAGCTGGCCAGCAGCCAGCTGGTCGGTGGCCAGCAGCCAGCTGGTCGGTGGCCAGTGAAGTGCTGGTCGTTGGCCAGCCCTCGCTTATGTGAGGGGTGGTACACAACCACCTCTTGCTTATGCGAGGAGGGAAGGCCGAACCGGCCCTCCTGCTACATTCCCCTCTCACTTGTTATGAGCCGTCTCGGTTGATGAACAAGTAGGATTGTCAAAAAGCGAGTTATCAACAACGTGAGATAAAGTTTATAACTTGAGTCACAAGCTGAACATGAACACGTGCATGGCACTTGGACCTAAGCTGATGCTTGTTGGTCGGTGCGGCTAGGGCTCTCCCTTTTAGGCTGGAGCGTCCGCACGACAACCATGTTTAGTGTCCCCAACCTCCTATGGTCGCAGTCAATGATTGATGCCTTCCAGGAATGTTGCTTCCTTTCACTGCGTTTAGGTGGAGCTCCCTAACATGCATCGATTTTTGCGAGATTTGGGCTCCCACGAGTTATGTTCAAGTCCACACCCAAACCACTGAACAAGGTATTTCCTCACAACCCGCAACCGGAGTGTACACTTTTGGTGTTGGAGTAGACAAAAAACTGCGTATTTGCCGTCGGTAGCAAGGACTTCCAGTGGTGGCTGAACGGTTCCTTCTTCTGTGTATTGAGCCAACAAGCTCACATGAACCACATCATGTATCTTCATAATCATCGAAAGAAACAATCAGTATGCCACTGGCCCGATGCATGCAATGATGGGAAGCGACCCTATCCACTTCGGTAGAGGTTTTTGCGCCCCTAGAGACTTCAGCCATAGATTCTTAGTACTAAGCATCACTTTACCACCGATGTCAAACGAGACCTCATAGCCACGTTTTTTGGCATATGCGTTTTTTTGTTGCCAAGCAGCTTGAAGATGACCCTTTATGTAATGGGGAGTCTATGCGCTTGGCAAAGGCTTGAGCAGAAGGAACTTGTCCTACTCTGTTACCACTTTTCACCAATAAAGAGGGCACCACTGGATGTCGGGCACTATTCAACATAAATGATGTGAACTGTGTGGACTCATTCACCAAGTTATTCGCCGCAAACTCTGCTGGTGCTAGGATTTCATCCCTGCAATTCATGACAAGGTCCACGTATATACGGAGAACTTGTTCCATAGTGCGGTTCATGTGCTTTGCTTTTCCGTCAACTTGAGGGTTAAACGCTGTCGACATTTGCGAATCGCTGTCACTGTACTCGTACATCTTTTGCCAGGACTTATTGACAAACTTTCTATCCCGATCAGAGATAATGCGCAATGGCAAGCCATGGTACTTTACGATACCCTCAAAGATGAGATGAGCATTCTCCTATGTGTTCACATCACTGGTTTTAGGAATAAAGAATGTCATCTTTGCTAGAAGATCCACAACCACGAGTATTGCATCATTGCCATGAGTCATGTCCGGGAGACCAGTAATGAAGTCCATGTTGACGCACTCCCACGGAGTGCTAAGAATAGAAAGGTGTTGGAGGAATCCAGCAGGCTTCTTGTTACTCGCCTTACTGCGAAGACATGGGTTGCATGTCTTGTCTCCGCAATACTTACGGACATCAATAGTCCATCCTGGCCACCAGTAATGGTCCGAGAGTGCTTGTCCTGTCTTTCAACATCCCACGTGACGTGCGACCGGCGGGTCATGGAACTAGAAGATAATGTTTGCTCAAAGGTCTCTCGAGTCTAGCACAACAACTTGTTATCCATGCCAACAGATTTTTGCGGCCTCCACCAATACATTGTTGTCTAGATTTCAAGAGTCTTGAAACTAAGTATCCACATTGTATGTGATCCGGAATTTTTTTTTCACAAAATCATTGTAGTTGATAAGCTATCAAGGTGGTTGTTGTAGAGGTGTAGGGGGGCTCTGGTGTTCGCACGATTGCTATCGCAATGGCCATAAAATACCGACTGACCTCGGTGGTTGCTTTAATTTCCAAAGGCATTTGGCTTAATGGACCGGCCACATTAATGTGTTCTAACCAATATTCCCATGTGAACAAAAAATCGGCTCAGGTATTCGCTCCAACACACCTGTCATTTTGATAGGTTCGGTTGCATTTGTAAAAACACCAATGGGCTATGGCTGGTCACGACAGTCGCACCCCCTTCAACACCCTCAAGGTATCAATGCCACATCTCAAAAGTGTGTACTGTACTACTGATAATTAGATTTATTTTTAAATTCTCTTATGGGTAGATTTTAAAGGATCTTTTTTGTTGTTGAATGTTTAGGTGCACCCAAATCAATTTCAGTTGTGCTTTTCTCGATGTTACATTGCATCCCGACTAAAAAAAATCATACTCGGCTGTCTGTGTATTTGTTGTGTGTGTTTTTTAGCTTCAAGTCTTGTTTCCGTTTCTCTATCATGCATGGGCTGGTGTTCTTGAAGTGTCAAAGGTAACAGATCAAGTTGACATGCTTGTCTTAGCGCAAATTGTACGCATAGCACTTGTCTGATTAGTTGAAATCATGCTCGTTGCAATTTTGAACACGTTCCACGTCGAATTCAAAGACTGCTTTTTTTGGTCGTTGAATGTTTTGGTTCAATCTAAAATACTTCATGTCAGAAAACCATGAATTAATTCAAATATCACATAGTTATCAAGATCTGTATGATCAAAACTAAAGACCAGTAGTGTACCGCAAGGAGCTCTTGATCCCGAGTATTGTACCACATTTCCGCGGGGATGAGCTTCCGGTCCTCATGCGCCACTGGGTGACCATTTTGCACAAGGACGGCTATGATTCCTACTATCGGCACATCACATTAAATCCCCCATGGTTGCGATGGATCCGGAAGAGCTAGGAAGGGCGATGTAGACAGTAGCTCTTTGACTCTGATAAAGGCGTTCTCACAGTCATATGTTCATTCCCAATGCACATCTTTTCGCGTGATTCTCATTAGTGGTGCTACCAGGGTCAAATACCCTTGCTTAAACTGTTGAAAGTATTTTGCAAGGCCAAGGAAGGAGTAAAATTTCCCAATGTTTTCCAGGTATGGCCAGCCCACCACAGCTTACACCTTTCATGGGGCAACACGGATAGCGTCCTTGTCGACGATGGGTTGAGGGTATTCGATCTCGTCTTGTGCAAACTTGCACTTGCTCACTTCCGCGTAGAACTTTTGTTCCCAATGGATCGCAAGGACTTCGCGCGGATGTTCTATGTGCTATTCCATGGATGTAGATAAGACCAAGATGTCTTTTAGGTGAACCAGGACAAATTGACTGAGTTGCTTGGCAAACATTTGGTTTGTCTTTCCTTGGAAGATTGCTGAGGCATTTTTTGGCCCGAAGCATAACACTCACAACTGATAGTGTCCCATGTGCATGCAAAGTACGGTTTTGGGTACATCATATTCCGTGATGCAGATTTGATAGTACCATTGAAACAAATCCAAGCAAAAAAATAATTTAGCCTCTAAGATATGATCAAAAACGTCCTCAATCCACAGTAAGGGGAATCAAATCTTCACCATCAACTTGTTCAACCCCCGGTAGTCCACGCACATCTGTAAACCGCTGTCCTTTTTTTCACAAAAAGGATCAGCACATCGTACAGCAAGCTCCTTGGCTCAATCCACCCAATTACAGGGTACTCTTTGATTTGGCGTGCGACCTCTTGCCCTTCTGCTAGACTAAGGCGATACATGGATCTCAATGGAGGAGTCACTTCCAGTTGAAATGGAATCGTGTTGCCCACGTGTTGTTCTAGTGGATGCCCAACCTATTGATGTTGGAATACATCCGAGAACTCCGCTAATAGATGTTTGATCTCTTTTTGCGCCTCTTCCTCCACGTCATCCTCCACTTTTGGGGGCTCAGCCAAGAAGTGTTGACGTCCCATCAAATACGTCTCTTGACTTGCATTGCAGACCAGCTAGCATAGACGTTGATTCGGGTTGATGACATTTTTGTACTAAAAAAAGCATAGAGTGACATTTTCTCTTTCAGAGTATCACGCGCCTTGATTTGAAGCATATCACAACCTTGTTTTTGCGGAGCCAAAAACTGCCTAGCACCACGTCATATGGGTCAAGAATATCAAGTACCTTCAATGTGAAACTCTGTGTGTATGAATACTGAACATGAACGTGGATTTTGGCTCTCTAGATACCAATCGTTGGCACCGTGCGGTTGTTGCCAACGAAAACTGCCCTTTTTGATGGCTCGTACTTTAGGTCCAACTATCAAGTATGGCCAAGGCTAAAAAGGAGACATCTCCTCTAGCATCAGCCGGTATGTTCACGAGAGCACCAACTAGGTGTCCTTTGAATTGAATTGTCATGTTACCTCTACACTTCCGAGTGAACATGCTCCTCGACGACCAGCCGAGATTGTGATAAACACGGAATCTATACGTTGGGCGTCACAACTCCCATGATTAACCCACTCGAGTCCACGTTTTGTGGGCACGTGTGATTTTGGCTAGCACCTTGAAACCTTCAAACTTGACTGGGTCAAAATCATCGACCAAAGGTACCGCAAGTGTTTTGAACTCATCGCCTTGAGGATGCCTGCTTCAAGTACTCTGTCATACAACTCTCACATAGTGGTCGGTGTCGCCACCACTAAGCAGTTACGATCACACATCTCATTGATAGGTACAAGGTTTACTGGGCAATGATGGTTTGTAGGTGTAGAATGAGGTTCAACAAGAGGGGGAGAAACAATAGAAAAGTTTGAACTCGTCAAAGACTCCTGGTCTGAAAACATGAACCCACACTCGTGATCACGCTTTACCCATGAGTTGTCACCACTAAAATCACTTAGGAGTGGGGAAAACCCACACAACGGCCTTGCCCGTTTCCAATGTCGTGTCCATTGCCACAACTACAAACCTGTCCATGGCCTTGTTTGCGGCCTCCTGCTACAACATGCCCACGAGTCGCTACTGTTGCGACTAGCTCCGCGGCCTCTTGTCCACCACGTGCATCCTCAAGGCAGTGTGCCCTAAAGTGAGCCGGCTACATGCAATTATGGCAGAGTCCATCGCAGAAGGCTATGTTGCGATGCTCGTGTGTTGCCTGCAGCAAGTCAATGTCATAGCTACGCTTGTGGTGTGGGGTCTTGTGTCCGCTAGTCTCCTTGACTTGAGGGTTTGCAGCTGCTTGCCCTTAGCCTCGCCTCGCTGTCCAACTGCTCCTCCAACCGTCGGAGCATCCATGTGCATGTCGCGGCCTTGTTGTGCATGCACATTCGGCCGTACGTCCTAGTAATGCTTTAGGTTTTCTGAATACACTTCACTCATGTAGTCCAATAATGCCCTCCACCTTGTCCAAGCTTGGCCCCTTACCATTGTGGTGGTCTTGTCCTTCAGCTTATTATTGGCAAGATTGTCATGCAAGTACTCCAGCAGCATGCACTCTGGGTACTTGAAGGTGTGAGTCCCATTACCTTCGGTGAAGCTTTCGGCTTTTTCCACAAGTACGACGATCTCGCTCAAGTAGGCTTTGAGTGAGGCCTAAAGTTCTTGATCTTGACCTAGATGCCTAAAGTTCTTGATCTTATGGAAAGAGCACAGTGCCTCCTCACGATAGGTGTACTTCTTAAGCATGATTGTGTAGAAGGCCTTCTATGGCATGGGCTGCCACGTAAGGTGCGGCTGCTATGCACCTCACTCCTTGACCACATCCTTTAAGAGCTTGTCTTCAAGCCGCGTCATGGCAAGGACGCCCCGCTAACTTAGTAGACCCATGTGCACATGTAGAAGTACTCCATATAATTCAGCCAATTGGTCAGCTTCACGCCCTTCCGAAAGATCTCCACACTATGGAGGAAGGACGTGTTCATGACCGGCCTCAAAGTTGTCAAGGTAGGCAAGTCCTTGCTACCACCAATAGTGGCATCAGCACCTGCGGTATGGTAAGATTGGTGATGCATCCGCACCTGGGTCATGCTCTGCAATTCCTTGTTGGGGTTGTGGCATCCGGTGCTTGCCTCATGAGCGGCCAGGCGCTACAACTGGTGATCATGGTTGAGGTTCGTGATGCTCTACCTGATGTGGACCAGCAGGTTGGTGAATAAGAACTTCAGCTTTGATGTCATTGGAGCATAAGCAATAGCCTCCAAGGCCTCGCGTTTTCCGTGCAACATTACCCACTACAGGAGGGTACGATTATTGTACACGCCTTCGAGGAGTCCCTCCTTCCGGTGGAGGCTCACGTTAGTGAGGACACTTGAGTAGGCGCAGGTCTGCCCCATTGCGGCCACATCGTAGGAAGGGGGGTCTGCCTCCACTCCTACGGGTGGTGCCGCACCTTCACCGTCAGTGGTGATCTTCAGCCAGCCCGTCGCCTTGGTAGCCAACTCAGCAAGCCTTCGGCGGTCATCATGAATGGCCATCGTGGCGACGTCGCTTGGCTTGTTCTTGTGGGGAACTTCCCGCCTGGTTACTTTTGGTGCCTTTGTTGCTCTTGGCAGCCTCGCTGCTGTTGGCACCTTCAGGCGATCCGGTGAGAACCATGTCATTCTCGAGTGATTGGCTCAAGATCGATACATGAAGATGGCGATGATCGCAATCCTTGTCACCTTTACCATCTTTGGCGTTGTGCTCTTTGTTGGGGTCCACGTCCAGGTGGTCCTCCTCGAGCGCATCGTCTGTCGCGTGGGGGTCGCCCACGTGCACATCAACATGCTCGTCAAGCACTTTTTTTGGCTTTCGTATGCTTGTCGGAGTCCGTTGCCTTCAATGGTATGGTTGGCTTTTGTTTGGAAATCGTGCTACTAGTAGCGGCTCTCAAAATTTGGAGTCTGCCAAGGGCATGTGGTGAGGCCAACACCACCTTGCCCTTGTTGGTCTTGGACAGTCGGGTACTTGCCATCTCATCGCACATGCAACTAGCATGTGAACACCGTTGTGAGGATCACCTCACAACTTTGAAGAGGAATGTCTCCCAAAGTCTCCTTCCTCTCGTAATTGGTGAGGGAATTATAGATTTAGTTTCTATTCTCCTAGGCTGTCACGGTCGGTACAAATGCGTTGATTTTGAAACTAGTCTTCTTACACCATGACTCATGGCAATTGCTAGCAACTAGAATGTAGGAAAACAAAAAATCAAAATACAAGTGAATGACAAGAAATGTGAGTGTCATCCACAAAACAAGGGCAACGAGTGGGAGAGGAATTCTAACCATTCCTAACAACTCCTTCACTCCCTATTCTAACTTCTTGTCTTCCTTTTGTCTTCTTGAATTCCTTGGCCTCCTTTCGAGTCTTCTTCACACGTCTCACGCCCCTTGGCGTCGTCTTCCTTGAGCCAGCGGCGTTCGGGAAGCTGCCAAAAATATTCAAGGTGTCTTCCTCCCTTTTTCTAGGTTGTTCTCGGGCCGTGAGTGCCCTTGGTCTTGGAAGAAATGTTGTCCCAAACTTTGGATGAAGGAGGGAGGAGGGAACCTTGAAAACGGAAGCAAATTGGTGGCTTTAGAGGTGGACACTCCCCATCCCGTCCAAACAAAAAGTCCACACAACTCCCTGGAGTAAAAAATAGGCTCACAGGATTTGGGACGATGAAGTACAGCTCTTTAAGAGCTTTCCAACATACTTCTCAGTGCTTGGAACGGATTATTGTGGACGCCATAGACCCTTTGGCATTTATGCTACTCCTTGCAACTGCCGGCGACGTTTCATATACGACGTAGCCGCCGTTTTTTTCGCCTCCTTGGCCACGAGGATCGTTTCACTCTAAGAACCACTATAACAGATATGTCTTCAGATACTTAAGTTAGGTCGTCGTCGAAGTTTGCAGAATGGCATCCACATTCACTCCAAGGGTTCTCCCCTCTACGTCACTCTGGGGGTAATCGTCATCAACGTCCCGTGCAGTGAGAATTGAATAGCTCATGTCTCCGGAGGCCCCTTTTGATTGTTAGCTCACCCCCTTGTTCTGGGTCCAAAACAATGGGGAGGGGGTTACTACCCCAAACTCGTGATTTTGTACAAGTTGTCCAATTTGGACACTTGCAGTTTTTCCTAAAAAAACTCGGGTTCCAGTTTTGACGTGATGGCATAAAATCGTGGCGTGTAAGGCAAGATTGGCGATTGGCTGACTTTTCTCTTACGCTCCTCGCTCCTCACTCTCACCCTTGCTCCCCCTGTTCCTCATCCTTACTCGCTTGCTTGCGAGGAGGGCAAGTGGGGGCAAGGGCACAAGGCCCCGAGGCCTTGCCCTTGAGGCCATTGCGGCCTCTCAGCCACCAATGGGGCTAAGTCCACAATTGGCGGCTTGCGGCAGGCTTGCTGGTGGCCGTCCGGTCAGTTGGCGGGGCGCTGGCCGTCCAGCCAGCCGGCGGCCAGCTGGCTGGCAGCCAATGAAGTGTTGGCCGTCTGCCAGCCCTCGCTAATGTAAGGGGTGGTGTGCAACCACCCCTCGCTTCAACAAGGAGGGAGGGCTGAACCAGCCCTTTCGCTTCAATAAGGGAGTGAGGCGCAAGAGGAATATTTTCGGCGGCACGAAATCACCAGACGTGCCTCACACGCGGTAATTTTGTGCCATCAAGTACAATTTGAAACTCGAGTTTTTCTATTACAGAAATTGAGTAGTGTTTACAAAAAACACGTGCAAACTCACGAGTTTGAATGAACATCCCCCTCCTTTGGGACCCAAAATGAGGGGGCAAGGCAAAGATGGAAATGGGCCTCAAGAGACTAAATGCATTGAATTATCCCTCCACTCGTCGTTGATCATGATGGCCTCCAGAGTGAGGTGGAGGGAAAAATCCCTCGAGCGAGCTCCGGATGCCATTTTGCAAACTCTCACAATGACCTAAGTGCAGGAGTTGGAGACTGAACCTGTTACACAAATTGAGGAACCTTTATCGCAAAGTAGACATGCATCGGATACATTTATGAGGGTTTGCAGGTAACATGGCATCGCCAAAGCTAGGTGAACATCTGTGTTTTTTTTTACAACAAGATTTTTTTGCGTTTGAAATTCTTTTATGCTACTTTGCGTGATGGATAAATTTGTGTGCTTGCACAAAAATCGATATGATCGTGTGTTATTTTGTGAAGAGGAAAATTGTGTGATCCCATGCACGGATCGTATGGATTCATTTGCTAATTTGAAATGGGCAAAATAGTCAGGATATCCATGACCCCGAAGGGCGGACCCTCCCATATCCTCTAGCGGAATTTTATGTCTGCCATATCCAGCACTTAAAAAGAATGAACGAGGTATCCAGCCTCGCACGCCATGCTTGATCAGCAACATGCGTCGCGGACCGAGCATCGCGAGGAGGGTAATGTGACCGTCGCTCGATCGTGACCCTCGCTCCCTCGCGAGATCGTGATCGAGCGATGACCCTTTTTTATATCTTATTTTTACGCACAAACCCCCTATTACGATTTAGGGTTTTGTATGTTTTGCGTGGGCTCTGCCCGCGCAAAACACAACACCGTACATCGTAATAGGCGGTTTGTGTGTCGACAAAAAAAGAAAAAAAAGGGTCATCGCTTGATCGCGATTCAGCGAAAATGCCAATTTCAAATTGTTGTATTTTTTATTGCAGACTGAAATCCTTAGGTTTGCGGGACAAACACTTTCAAAACCCAAACCCAAATTACATTCGGGATTGAGGGTTTTATTCTTTACGCGGGCATCTACTGGGCCGCTCGGTAGCGGGGCCCAACAGATTCCCTTTCAATGCATGGGGTGTCTCGGACCCCTCACGCAAACCCCACGCAAACCCCTCCTTCAAACGATCACAAACACCTCAAGTGAGGGATTTGTGATTGTTCGAGAGGCCTGTTGAAATCGTCGCTCTGATGCTACATTTCATGTAGTGACGACATGCTTTTCGCGTGTTTTTTTAATACGTCTTTGTTTTTCTTCGACCAGTGGATGTGTCATTGTTAAAGTTTAAATCTGCTGGATATGGCGTTGTTAAAGAGTGGTCTGTGGATGTGGCGGATCTATCAAGAATTCAACGGGTACATGGTCACACCCCCGATTTAAAAGCCTTTTAAAATTGTACTTTCCTTCTCATTTTCCCACCTAAGTGATCGCTCTCTTTTGACGTGTGGAGTTCATTCATAATGCCTATGCTTGAGCGAACATACTTGAAACTGCTTGCGCCTGTTATGACGTCAATGTAAGAAATTCTGAAAGAATCTGGGAAAAATACATCTCCTAGTTCTCGAATGAGTATTTTTCCCTCTCTTCCTTTATTTAGTTTTTTATCCTATAGGTAGGAACCTACGTATACACCTTTCAGCATAACTTTACAGATAAGTTGCTATTCCATGTGGGGTAACCACACCAGGAGAGGTATTCCGAGGGGTTGTTTGGGAGTCGCACCCTTGGTAAGAGCATCGTGACACTCCTGCGACGAAGATGAAAAAGGTATGAACAGACCATTAGGTGCACCCATCTTCAAATCAGATTCTATCAAGGAATCTTGTAAACATTGGGATAGGGAGAAGGATTTTATAAGTGGGTCCCACCTTAGTAGGTCAGGATTGGATAATGATGATGTAATCACTTGCTGATGTTGTGATGAAACTGACATAACATAGGTCATGGCTTATGAGCAGATTGTCTGGACAAGGGCCTTTAGGTATGGTTTCTTGGTGACCGTGGGATGTGAAATTGCTTCACAAGGATGGAGTTATAATTGGTAAAGGAGGGTTCATAAAACAAGGCCCAACAGGGGGCAGTTCTTCTTGTCTCCTGGTACATAGAAGAGAAGGGAGTTATCTTCGAGAAGTTTGCCAAAAGATTTGTGGAGGCTTCCTAGCCACACAACCGCTGACTAGGCATCAGTGCGTGGTCAGACGGTGACGACAGTCACGGGTCGTACACACAACTGCAAGAGTCTAGCTAGGAGACACAAGTCAAAGTGTCAGAATGCTTCAATAGCACTTGGAGAGAGACATAACAAATAACAGGTCCATAGCATAAATACCTGCCACAGCGCACGGTGGGTGTCGCACGCGGCAGTGCAAGTTCTATCCTAAAACCGGCCCCAAAACACTATCATGGTCGTAACTCTGTGTAGACAAGTCAAAACGCTACGCCGTCTAAACCTAAACGCGCACAATCTCAAGTTGGTCGCTATGACTGGTCACATGCATGCATCCTCCATCAAACGGTGCCACCGCTGTGTCCTGGTACCGCCAGGACACAGCGGTACCACCAAGCAGGAACACATTGCAAGTGCAACTGCGTCCATCTAAAATCCATGCCCGGTCGCTGTCGGTGTAGCCGTCAAGAGCCACCGAACACTGCCGGTGGAAGCAGAGTTTGAGGTACGAAATAGAGACCAAATACTGCACCACTCGCACAACTGGATAAACGGCTCTAGAACGTGGAGTGTGGGAAAACTGTGAAAAGGAGGTTAACGGCGAAAGCGATGTCGTGTGGTAGTGGTCAGGTACATCAGAGATACAATGAGACAGAGGTACGAGGTCTCATCCACTATCTCCCCCAACTGTGTGGGATCATCCATCTTTAGGACATCCTGCCTGTGTGAAAGATGTGGAGGCCATGGGCACTATGCCAAGGAGGTCACTAAGACGCTCCTCCACAACATGTTCGTACTGGGCCTGATGTCGCAAAAGTGTCCGTCGTGTGCGGTCTCGCACGATATCCATGCCAAGAAACATCGACGTAGGACCAAGATCCTTCATCCTGTAGGCAGTTTGAAGGACCGCTTTGGCCTCCTTCACGACTTCCATGGAGGGAGTCGTGGTGAGAATTCCGTCCACATAGACTAGATGGTGGTGAATAGTTAAAGCGATCGTCAGATAAAGAGAGGGGGATCTACCTCACTCTGTACATATCTTGCACGAGTCAAAGTGCTTTTAATCTCCTGATTCCAGTACCAAGGAGACTTATTGAGTCCATACAAAGGACTTGCGCAAGCGCCAAACCTTGACATTGTCCACAAAGCGTGTTGGCTGAGCCACGTGAATCTCCTCTTGTAAAGAGCCATAGAGGAACACATTGTTCACATCCATATGGTGAAGTTCCCTGTCATGCCGAACCGCCACATCGCACATAGCGCAAGCTGAGGTCATGCAGCCGACAGCGGCAAAGGTGTGAGTGTAATCGATGCTCATGATCTAGGAATACCCCTTGACGACCAAGCGAGCCTTGTGGTGTTCCAATGAGCCATCCGGCTTCACTTTCTTGCAAACGACCAACTTGACCTAGATAACCTTCCTCCCAGGTGGAAGGTCAACTGGCTCGTAAACATCGTGCTCTCATGTGGCACAAAGCTCATCCTCGCAGACAACACGCTAGGCGTCTGTGTCCTCTTATGAGAGAGCCTCCCTCAGTGTGCCCAGATCATGCGCCATTGAGGGATAACTCTGAGTGGCGAGTGCACACGCCTCAGAGCTGGACGACCACAAGGTTAGCTGCTGCATCACAAGCGATGCAAAACTCGCGAGTGACCAGATCGTGCCCTACACGTTATGCTCGATGTACCTATGTGTGATCTTTGCGGACACTCAGGCTTAGGGCATTTGTGCCAGGATCACCACTCGCAACGCTGCAAGTGGAGCGCCTAGGTGCGAGACCGGACTCTCACTGGACTCCGGATACCAGTGGTCGAAGACAACCACCGCGCTCACGCGAGTAACCTGGGCTCAAGGAGCTCACCTCAACCTCAGAGACAGACGTGACCACATATGGTGAGGACTGAGGCATAGGGGCAAGTGATGTAGTGTGAGGAGGTTTAGGTGAAATGACGGGAGACATAGGGCTCGTTGTAGCAGTGGTGGCGGATGTAGGATCACGCACAGAGGCAGGAGTATTGTTGGACATTTGAGCAAAATCATGGGTGCCTGTGGGGTGTAAGGGAACAAGGGTGGAGACACGCTGGGCTGGAGCAGTATCTGGACTAATAACTATGATGGTTGGGTCATCAAGAGCCGGATACCAAGAGGTGGAGATGGCTAAAACGGACACATAAGCCAGACGAGGGGTGCTCGTAGGCCCAGACACTCCATCCATGGAGAAGCCTCACATGTAGGAACGTGCATGACAGACAACAACATGATAGAGGTCAGGTCACGGTAGGTTAGAGACTCAAAGAAGAGTGCGTTGTAGGACTCAACAATGCAAAAACAGGCGAGATCCCAAAAACGCCAGGCCCTTGACAGCGGGGAGATGCCTACGAAGGCACACAAGCGACCCCGCAAGGAGACCTTGGACCCTTGCTAGTCCTTTGTGTACCAAACAGAAGCCACGGATCCGCAGACACAAGCAAAGCAGAGATCGGCACTAGGCCAAACCAGAGCTTGTACGGTGTAACGTGGTCCGGAAGGGGACCGTGCGGGAGGCAGTTCAAGACCCACGTCATGTAGGCAATTTTTTCACACGCGAAGGATTGTGAGAGACCGCACTCAGATTGCATAGCACAAACCGCATCCTCCATGGTGCGATTCCAGTGCTCACATACATCGTTTTGTTGGGGAGTAGCATGAGCAAAAACCTGGTAAAAAACCCCGTGCTCGGCAAAGAAACTGTCCATCTTGCCAAGAAACTCGCCGCCACGATCCGAGCGAAATGTATGCAGCGTGTGGTGGGACTGACACTCAGCCATCACTAGCCAGAGGTGAACTGCGAGAGTAGCATTGCTCTTCTAGCGCAGGTTGTAGACCCACCGCATTCGGAAGAAGTCATCAGTCAGGGTTAGGACATTTTGGCCCCGATTGGACCAAGACTCGACACGGAGAGGACCAAAAACTCGAGAGGGCAAAGTGCTCGAGAGCAAGAGTCTGAGTAGGTGCAGCGATGCATCTTACCCTGAGCGCAAAACAAACAATCAGTCTAGGACGGCCTCTCAAAAGAGGTCACGTCAAGATCGAGTGTAGGAAGTGTCTGAATGAGCTTCAAAACAATGTCAAAGCCCACATGATTCAGGCAACAATGCAACAATCGGTGGTGTTGACCAGAGAGAATACCAGTGAAAAACACACGTGTGGAAGGGGAGGGTAAGCAAGGAGAAGAAGAGATCCAAGGGACACAATACAGATCATCCATGACAGAGACACGAAGAAAATTGGTACGAGAATCAACAGCGGACACAATCACGAAGTTTTGAGTGTGCTTTGCACAGAGTCTCATCAATGTGTAGGCATGCAGAGAAAACAAGCTGAGCTAAAGGTCAGGCACGAAAAGCACCTAAAAAAGATACAGAAGGCCGGACAGACCATCGAAGCACACAACCCCAACACCCTTGACTGGTAATGAATGACCAGAGCCTGTTCAAACAGAGCGAATAGATGCAACACAACTGAGGACAACGAAGTCACCACGATGACAGGTTCTATGGTGAGTGGCACCAGAATCAATGATCCAGATGCCAACAGGATCACGACCGGAGGACGTCACTATGCAACGGGCAATGGAACACTCGACCTTAGACGGGCACTGAGCAACCGGTGAGGAGGAACAAACAAGGGCACAAAGGTGAGACTCATGAAGCCAATCAGTACTGTGGGGCCCATCATCATCACATGCCAGCTGTGCCCCCCCACATGCATCATCACGAGCTACAAGAACAGATGAATAAACAGTTGTTGAACCACCCGACTGTGACAAGACACTTGCACCTCCCTAAAAACAAAGCGCCAGGAGATGATGGAGCTTGGCGATGGTGTGGTCATGTGGGTCCGGGTCGCCACTGCTTGTCGGTGGGGAAGCGTGAACTACTACCATTGTGGTCGCCGCGTGACCAGAAGTTGTGCTCTTCAATGCAGATGGCAGTGCCTGTGCAACCTGAAGACCGCGAGTGATCCGCGCCCAGTCGAGCGGCTGTTGGCACTCGGTGTAGCGATGAGCGCCTCCACGATTGTAGCAGTGAACCGTACTTCCACTTCTACCGCCCTGTGACTGCTACCATTGCGACTGCTGATGGCCTGAATTGCACCTCCTTTTCCCCTTCTTCCCTTCTGTCGTTGTTGCCACACCCTGCGTCTGAGTCGGGATAATCGGGGTCCAAGGGAAAGAGGAGGTTGTCCTAGAGGATAGAGTAGCGTACAACAAGAGGGGCATCGGTGGCAACGCGATGACCGCTGCAACAAGGGGACACTCCTGATGGGCCACGGCTGCCTCACGGGCAGAAGTCACCTAGAGGAAGAGCTGATGCGTCCAGGGGAGAAGCTCAAGGGAGGTGGAGAAGAGCTTGAGCACGGCTTCACTATACCTCAAGAAGATTTCTGCGTTCTCAAGACTAGCTTCAAGCATGAGCGTGTGGAGCACCCACGGCTGTGTACCTTCTGAGGTCCCAAGGCGCGTGTAGATGCGCATGGCCCGCCGCCAAAAATTAATTGCGGGCTCGGCAAATCCCTGGAAAAGGGAGTGAAAGGCGCAAATGTGAGCCACGCGCATGGCGTGTGTCTCTGCTACAAGCAGGGACAATGTCAGGTTCCAACCCCGACTTGGATCAGCACCCGTGCCTGTGCCGGTCTCTCCAAGGGACGGGCGAAATTCCATGCTGGTCTAGTGCTTCATGGCAGAAAGGAGTCCGCACATTGCCCTGGCCGCTGTTTGCACCTGAGCACGATTTGTAACCTGGTATGGGCCATGACACTAAGGCCATACCCCCTCCAGAGTGGCCCGGACCTGGAAAATAATCTCCCAATAGTCAAAGTTGTCCTCGCTGACATATCGTGGAGGCGGTGTCTCGAAGTCCTTGAGTTGCCGCTCCATATGGAGAGCATCTATAGGGTGAGAAGGATGAGGGATTGGGAAGACACCAGGACAAGAAAAGTTGCTGGGGTAGGGATCGGGTGAGGAACGGATCTTTGGGATAAGGGAGATAGATGTGTGTGGTGGCCGAGAACTCGTCTGAAGCTGGAGGAGACGCTCCTGAAGCACGCGGATCCTGCTCTCGTGAGTGCCATCCTCCATACCTGGCATGTCAGGACCCTCATCCCAAGGATCGAGAGGTGACAGGTCACGTCTTGCTCTTGTCATCGGTGCAGATGCTGAATTCTGTGCAGAGGGTATGACACCGTTGAATCCCTTGGAGGTCTGACGCGAGGCTGTGGACAGACCACAAAAAAACTCAGTGAGCGTACGGATGGCATTAGTCTGCTGCTGCTGCACATAACTCATATCGTCCTGCTGGCTCTATAGGTCCTCAATAGCCTTCAAGGGTAGGCTCATGACCCCTAAGGAGGAAGAAGAGGGACCTAGTTGTCCTTTGCCCTTATCATCGGCCGAAGCCATTGAAGTGCTCACTATGGGGCCGAACATAAAAGATGTTCCAAACAAGAAACCAACAATATTTCTCGTGGAGTTAGAACGTAAAAAATGGCATTTCGACCCTACAATTGCTGATGTCAACAAAACCACTAGTGGCATCAGCATTTTGTACGCCAGCAAAAAGAAGCCAGAGTTTTTTACGCTGGCATATTTTACACCAGTGGGTTTTTTTTTTTTGGAAGTCACACGAACTCCTCGGTTGGGATGACTGTATCACCCCCTGCCCTGCATAGGCCTGTGTAGCTCTGAACAGCCCTACGTAGCCTTACGTAGCCTTGTGCTGCCCTACGCAATGCTGTGCAGCTTCTACGTAGCTACGCAACTATGTTGCGGAATAGTGTTGTGCAGTAGTTCTGCTATCTACCGCTCCTATGGCCACCACCACTGTTTCTGTGCTACTACTACTGCTTCTACCGCCGCTGCTGTGCTATTCTTGCTGCCCACGGCTGCTCATGCCGCGACTGTTGCAAGCTGCTGCCGCCACACTGCCAGTGTTTGCAGCCACTGCCGCGAGCTGCTGCAAGCTGATTTTCCTCTTTTTCTTCTTTTTTTTCTCCTATAGAGATAGGCAGCCAGACACGGCTGCTTATGCCACCCGGTGCTGCTGCTACTACTTGGGAAAGATGCTGGTGTTGGGAACTGCCATAGCTCACCTGGTGTAGTGGTGGGAATTTTGTGGTGATGTTGCTGCTCTAAACGACTACAACGAGACCCAAGAAATGATGGCGGTTGTGAATCTCACTGCTGCTCCTGGTACTGCATCTCTACGATGCAGCACGAGGAGTTGTGGCTTGTTTGTTTAAATACCATGAGAAGATGCGTTGAAGCTTCCTAGAAACACAGCCGCTGACTAGGCGTCAATACCTGGTCAGACAATGACAACAATCACATGTCATACACAAAACGGCAATAGTCTGGCTAGGAGACACAAGTCAAAGTGTCAGAATGCTTCAATAGGATTTGTAGAGAGAAATAACAAACAACAAATCCACAGCATGAATACTTACCGCAGCGCACGACACGTGTCACATGCGGCAGTGCAAGGTTTGTCCTACAACCGGCCCAAAAACCATTGATTTTGTTGTAGCTTTGCATGGACAAGTGAGAACACTACATTGACTGAACCTAAACATGCAAGATCTCAATCTGGACGCTTTGACTGGTCACATGCATGCATCCGGAATTGAACGGCGGACACACAATGAAAAACATGCAAATCAAGCCTACGTCCAATCCATTGACAAAATCCTACAGGCTGTAGAAAAACTGCAGAAGGTCCTAGACAACATCCAAGACTATAGGGCGGTCTTCGGACAGCTCCGAGTAGATGATCCATCACCAGACAATGTGTCGGCACCACTTGGGTCCGCATAAGGGATTCGCACGGGCATGGACACAGCCGAGTGGTCATTGTAAACTGTACAAGTCAACAGGAATGTTACAAATCACAACAGGGGTAGGGTTTGAAAGCAATTTGCATGTAAAAAGGAACCCAAAAAAAGTGCACGAACACCATTTTGACGCTACATAAATTTCAGCACCGGTGTGCTAATGTCATCATTGAACTCGAACAATCACAAACACCTTTTTTGAGGTTTTTTTTATTGATCAAGTGAGGGATTTGCGTGGGGTTTACGAGCGGGGTCCAAGACACCCCATGCGTTAAAAGGGGACTTGCTGGACCCCGTTGCCGCGTGGCCCAGCAGGTGCCTGCGCAAAAAATCAAACCCTCATCCCTAAATGTAATTTGGGGTTGGGCTTGACGGTAGTTTGCATGCTCAAGAGGTAGGGTTTATGCACCCTTTGAAAGAAAAGAGGAAAGAAGGGGTCTTTTTCTTCATCGCGATCTCGCAAGGACGCGAGAGTCGCAATCAAGCGAGAATTGCTTTATCGTAACTCTTGCTCCCTTGCAATATCGCATTCTTGCAAGGGAGCAAGAGTTCTGATTGAGCTATTCTCAGTCAATCAAGGAGGGTTGCATGACCCTCGTCACCATGCTCAATGTGCAATGCATGTCACTAATCTAGCATGGCGAGCGAGCTGGACACCAAGTTTCTATTTCTGAAGTGCTGGATATGGTGTACATGAAATTCCGCTTGTGGATATGGCAATGTCAACCCTTCGGGCGCGTGGATGTATTGGTTGTTTTTCCCCTAGAAAAAGGAGAATCGCTCGATCGTGATTCTCATGACGGGGGGGGGGGGGGGGGGGGGGTGGCACATCACCCCCTTGCTTTGCTTGATTGGCGACTTGCGTTCCCGATCGAGCATGGCCATCAAAATAGGTATGGCATAGTTCTTTCCCCTTTCCGGGTATGGCGTGGTTTACATTCAAGTTATGGGTATCCCAGGGTTATGTTAATGCTTGCGCAGATACATCAGCTCCCCACTTAGATTTTGATCATCCAATGGATACATACCCCCCTCTGGTTCTTGCAAATCATTGCTTGCGCGACACGTGTTGCAAAAAGTGATGGGAAATTCACAAACATCACATGAGAACCATGCCAAGGGTTGTATCATCACAAGATACACAAACCTGATGTTTCTCCATGCAACTTTTCAAACTTAACGGAACCCAATATATAGCTCATTACTGCCCGATAGATGTAGTTCAACCTAGTCAGCATGGGTGAATGATCGACATCCCGCAAATTCATTCGTTTTTTAATCGAAGAGTTCTCTTGTTGAAGTTAATTATATAGCAAGGATTTTGTGTCACGACCACACGGAACGTCTGGTAAAGGTCAATTCCCTAGTCAATGGTGTGAACAGGACGTGAGCTGCCGTAGAATTCAGCATCCATAAGCTGCGTGGAAACGAGTCCGTGGATGGTTATAAATGTGACACTTTTTTTAGGTAAAGTCCTTTGCCTTACACATCGTGTGATACTAATCGTGTTTGAAAACATGGTAGTGCGGATGAATATCCCATCTCGCATAGTTTACCGCATACTTCCTGATTCAACTTTGTTTTCATGGGCATCCTAAATTGTCTGACAAGTTGTAGGTTCTTGAAAGCTTATGAGGTTCACACTGACAAATATCTGTAGCATACATTGGACCCTCTCCTGACATCCTAGTAGAAAGGATCCAACGATGGATCAACATCTATTTGATTAAGGCCAATGTGTCTCTCGCCAACACAAACCTCCAACTAAAATACATGCATCATCCTAATGTTGTCCCTCCCCCAACCCACTACAAGCAAAACCTTCCCCACATTTTCTTTTCCTTTCTCTCCTCCCGTAACTCACACAAATGGAATGTCTCCATCTCCCTTAAGCTCATCCCCCAGGCTGTTGCCACAGTTGAGGTGCGAGGTGAGAGCCTTGAAGTTGTTCATCTTACTTGGAAACTTAGTGCACTCCGCGCTAAGTTATTGTTATCCTATCTTAATCCACCCCTCTATCCATAAGAAGTACTAGCAACCTCATCTCAATACTTTGTTTCCAAACGCCATTTTTCACACTGTTTCAAATCCCCACGACCATCCCCATTCAATTGTCAAATTGTTGAAAACAATATGCCCAAGACTCTTTGAGACAAAGCTAGAAGTCCTTTGCCCTCACGTGCCATGAGGAATTTTCAGCGGAATCCCTTGCCCTCAGCAAATGGCCACGCAGACCGTTGAATACCCCCTTTGGCATCAAACCGGCGGAAGCCTTTTTTATGAAATTCCATCTTTGGAACCACCATATCTAAATGTCCACCGCCTCTCGTGCATGTCTTGAACACACAAGCATAAGGCTCATTACCCTTGGATATTCCCCTTTACAAATCCGACTCCTAAGCAATATCTTCGGGTCTATCCCCCAGGAGTGGAGAACACCCCTGTCCTCCCGCCAAGTAGCAACCCAACATAGCTCTCTCACAAACATCTTTCTATGACGGGGCACTTTCCTAACGCACCCACATGTGATATTTTCCCTCATGGAAGTCCACCCCACCTACTTCGTGCAAAATACCTTCCTTTTCAATTCCGAAACCAATATCCTCACGTCCCGTACCCTGCTCCTATGTGTCCATCTCCCCTCGAAGGTAGCAGTCCCGTAAATCATAAAAGACAACAAGCACATCTTAATCACCAGAGCACGTTTTATCCACATCCATCGTTTTCCTACTTAGGACCAAGCTCCTCTTCCTACCAAGAGATTTCTTGCCTCCCTCTCCCTCTGCTCTAAGGAAATGGTCCCAAGGTACACTCTTTCCCTTGAACGGGAAATCGATCCTTCCCATCATGCACCACCGAGTTCTCTCCTACATTCTCCTCTGCTCTACCCAGGTAAGAAGATGCTAGCGTTTCTTACCCAAATATGAGAACTGCCTTGGTTGCAACAAGGAGGAGACTCCGGGGCTTTGGGTTTTTGTTTTTGCACGGGCTCCTGCTGGGCCTCCCAGTAGCAGGGCCCACCAGGTTCCCTTTAAGTGCATAGGGTTTTGTGGACCCTCCAGTAAAGACCCTTGCAAACATTTGTGAGAAAAGTCACAAACTCGTGTATCAGAGGGTTTGTGATTTTTCTTTCATGGTTGACGTGGGCAGGCTGTCGCTGGATGGCATGCATTGATGAGGTAGCGTGTACAGTTAGAAACAGCGTGGTTTTTTGCATGCTCGCTAGATGTAGCGTCAATAGAGAGCGAAAAAGTCCCAAACTTGGATATGGTGTGGTCAATGTGCAAAACGTGGATATGGAGATAGCTATTGAGAAGGATAAGTTGACAAAACAACAATGGTTGTGGCTTTAACCTCATATGAGCCGCTATTCTCCTTATCACTTAAAATATCCGAACCTACCTGGTTCTTGGCCTACCGAAGACGCAAATATTGCCTTGGTGGTTGAATTTTTATGCCAACCTGATTGGCTGGACATGTTGTTTTGAGGTACATATGATCCAGACCGTGAGCGGTTGAGAAAAAATCGACATGTTTGTTTTCGCGTGACTGGCCTCGCTAGCTTGCAATACCGACGATGGTTTGAACTTTGGATTTCTTTTGTCTTGCACGGTTGATCGTAAGAATCCTATGTGAAATCCATGTTCAGAAATGTGAGAAAACATTGTTTTCAGAATATCAAGGCTGCTGGCAATGTCACCGTTAGGGAGGCCTGCCATGTGATGCTTTCACGTCAGGTCAGATTAGTTGAGTGACCAGACGGACTGGCTGATGAAACAGGTTGTCATCGCTTGTCGTCACATATTTTGGAGGTCGTTTCTTTTTGTATTAATAGGAGTTTCTCAAGCATACCCATCCTCGACATCGCCGAATGTTGTTGAGGCTGGTCAGGTGATCGCTTTACAGAAGTTTCCCCTATTGAGATTTCTATGGATGTATGGTCACTCCGCTCAATTATGTTCTTGAGCCAACTTCTGCGAGGCGACGACCTGACCAGCCGCCACGACATTCGGCGACGTCAATGACAGGTAGCCTTGGGAAGCTCCTGTTCGAAAAAACTACTTCCGAAATATGTGACGGCCATCGATGACCATCCGTTTCATCCGCCGGTCCATCTGGTCAGTAGATTGATCCGACCTGACATGAAAGCCTCACGGCGTGGGCCGCCCTAACAGTGACCTTGCGAGCAGCCTGGAAATTCAAACAAACATTTTTTTCTGATATCTCTTCACATTAAAGTCACGCAGGGTTGTAAAAATCAACGATGCGAGATGAAACAAATCCTAACTTCAAACCATCGTCAGAATTGCAGGGCTAACAAGGCCAGTCACGCCAGAACATAAGTAACGAGGTGCCCACCTTTTCCTTGCATACTCAGGGCCTCGTCTGAGTTTTGGGGGCATGCACACCTTTTTCGGTTTTTTGGAAATCCAGGTCGCGGTCGAGCTCACTGCCGCTCGACCGTCGATGCGAGGAGGTGGAGGAGGGAGCAAGCGAATTCGCGCCGGCGTGTGGTGAATGCTGGAACAGGAGGGTGTTTCGCTTGCAACTACGGGTGGACGTTCCAAACAGGCAACGCAAAGTTTCATGTCACACTCACAGCAAGTGGCGTGACGGTAACGCCACCCGTCAAGGGGTTGTTTAACCGGACGGGCCCGACAGCGCGCTTGGTCAAGGGCGGTGGCATTTCCGTTGACTGCGACCGTGGGACGGTCGCAGTACCATCGGTGGCGTGCACAACAGGGTGACTGCACCCATTGTCGGGAGTCATACGTGACCAACGAGGCGGCTCGCCGAGAGACAAGAAGGTCTGTCGATCTGGGAGATCGACGGTCGGAGACTTCTCGCACAAAGCACTAGGTGCAAGTAGGGCACTGAGTTTAGGTGCAAGCAAGGCACTGAGTACAGGTACAAGTAGCTTGTTGTAACAAGCTAGGAGAGCAATAGGCTAGGGCCAAGACTAGCATGCCAAAAAATATAAATACCTTATACGCTCTTCATTGTAATTAACCTCTGTTTTCCAGCTCTAGATTCCAGACTTCTCCAATTCTATCTTTCCGCTACGACTGTGCCCCCTACACACTTAAGCTTAATCTCTAGAGAGCACACACTCTCACATATGGTATCAGAGCCAGAGCTACACGTTGGGCGGAAGCGCTGCCGGAGCTCGCCAAAATTCAAGGAGCAAAGGCACGGACAACGTCCATGCTGATCGAGAGAGAGATTTTCTGGAAAACTTTGAAGCCAACCTACGAGCCAACCTCTGGAATTTTTTCCTGTATTTCCTGAATGTCCACACGGCCAACCATGCACGCGCAAGAGATGACGGGCGACTCCTACGCACTTCGAATACTTCAAATTTTCTTCCTTGACTGCCGAATTGCTGCCAAAATGTTTTGATTACTGCCAAAACGCTGCCAATGATTTTCTTGAGGATCTCCTACAGCCAAAATGCACCAAGTGCCATGGAGCAAGCCCTGTAGCAGATTGTAGAGCAGCTTAGAGTCCTCAAGCTGGGGAATGAGCAGCACAATTAGTAGGTAGCTGACCTGCAGGATGGGACTGACGCTGGACAGGTAAGGGCGGCCTGGTCAAGGAGTCCGCCGATACCAAAGCCAAAGGCTTCGGAACCGTTCAATCCTTCTGTGAAGGGAGCGAGCGTTCGGACCTAGTTGTTTGCGATGAACAGCTGCTTTGGGGCTCTGGGTCACCCTCTAGAGGAAGATGATGTGCGTGTGTCATTCGCGGTGACACTACTACGTAGAGCAACATTGGAGTGGTGGAGGCAGCTGGATATGCTAGCCAGTTGAGGTGGAGGTGGGAACGTAGCTGTGCAACATGCCGTGTTGTGGCAACGAGGCGTAGAGCAAGCTGAAGCGCACGTGTCGACGACATGGGAGCAGTTTGAGCAAGCCATCAAAGATCGGTTAAATCTCGTAAACGCCTCCATGGTCACACGCAACAAGCTGAAGCAGCTCAAGTAGATCGGCTTGGTGCAGGAGTACACACGCCATTTATTGACTTTGTGCTCAGTGATTGATGACATGAGCGAGCCGGAGATGGTGGAAAGTTACCACAATGGCTTGAAGTCGAAAATTTAGCATACGCTCACATTAAGTGGCATCACGGAATTCCAGTCGATGGTAGCCACTCCTGAGCGCGTTGACGCGCTACGCTACCATCGAGGGGGTTTTTGTGAGATTTTTCAGCGTCGAGCACAACACCAATGAACTGAACCCATGGAGATCAATGCAACATAAGGAGGCCTACAGCAGAACAAACCGCGTTGTGGGAACTGTTGGATCTCCGGAAAGCTTGGCTATCACAAGAACAACGGCAAGAAGCAGTAAGAAAATGGTAACCAGTAATGAGTGGTGGACGGCTTACTGCTGGCAAAGCTTTTTCTACATCAGCAAACACCAGCCCTGAAATTCCTTTGACAACTAGGGTAATGCCGAGTGTATTGTTATGGAGCGAAGGAAGTGGGAGTGTTTTGGGAATCCTCTTGAAAGACGCAGTTTACTTGGCTGATTTTACGGATGGCAAGGGACACCTGACTCGCAGATTAAAGCAGGACTGGATTGCGGCGCGTTACACTCATTCTTTTGCGAAAATCTCCCAGAACGTTTGAGGCTTGCACGGCTACCTAGAACTCCAACTAAGGCCAAGTTAGTGCGAGGGGAACTGGAGTGCGCATTGGCTCTAAAAACATTAAGGGTCCGTGTGCGCAAGCTATCGTGTGAGGTGAGTTTTTGCACGTGTCCGATGGATGCCTACAACGCCATTCTAGGGCTTGACTGGCTGCACTAGTGGAAACTTGCTGTAGATTGGGTGTGTAGCCAGGTGAAAGTGAAAAAATGTGAAGAACAAATCGCTTTTCCATTGTGGGCTAAGGAGAAGGACTCCAAGGCAGGCAAGGTGCCATGATTGAGTTACGTGCAGCTGAAGCGCTGTCAGCGCAAGGGAGACCAAGTGTACCTCGTGTGGGTGCGCCAGAAGGAAGTAGCAAAACAGGTGGAAGTGTTGGTACCAGAGGCAAAGCAATAAGAGGCAGAGCAGCAGAAAGTGTTGGCCTGAGGGTGATTGTGCAACCTGGAGGGTCCCTAGCAGTGGCTGGTTCACACCACCAACTGTTTTTGGAGAGACTGAAACTATGGAGGCAACTGGTTCCAAGGATGGAAAAATCTGGTCAGGGAGTGAGGCAATAGTTTTGGCCTCAATTGACTGGGAATGAACACTTGATCAAGGCTCACAAGCAGTGGCATTTCATAGCCACTGATCTAAGCTTTCTAGAACACCAAAGCATGCCAGATTTGGAGCTTCCTAGCAGATTCTATGGCTTCTAGAGTGCTCCATGGTAGGCTGTCCTTTTCCCACCTAGGAAGGCATCCCTTCCCTCCTCTAGAAGCTTCTGCCCCTTCCTAGATTCCTCAGCTTGCTTCTAGTAGGAGGGAAGGTGTCCAGAAGACCAAGACACCTCTAGATGCCTTGTAGGACAAGTCACCCATTCTAGAAGGTGTGCCACCTTCCTGGACCCTCACCTGGCCTTCTAGAAACTTAAAGAGGAACTCTAGAGGTTGAGCTAGCTTCCTGGCATCTATTTTCCACCTCCCTTGAGGCAGGGCAGAATTTCATCTTGTGGGACTTGAACCCGGGCCCCTGCCTCTAGAGGTGGACACCATTAACCACTAAGCCACTAAGGCTTGTCTTTTTGGTGTTCCTTTTTGGAGTCACTCCTGCCATGGTGAGGAGCATCATT
>SZWC01006628.1:97681-132139 GCA_023375785.1 Penium margaritaceum
CCTGGAGGGTCCCTAGCAGTGGCTGGTTCACACCACCAACTGTTTTTGGAGAGACTGAAACTATGGAGGCAACTGGTTCCAAGGATGGCAAAATCTGGTCAGGGAGTGAGGCAATAGTTTTGGCCTCAATTGACTGGGAATGAACACTTGATCAAGGCTCACAAGCAGTGGCATTTCATGGCCACTGATCTAAGCTTTCTAGAACACCAAAGCATGCCAGATTTGGAGCTTCCTAGCAGATTCTATGGCTTCTAGAGTGCTCCATGGTAGGCTGTCCTTTTCCCACCTAGGAAGGCATCCCTTCCCTCCTCTAGAAGCTTCTGCCCCTTCCTAGATTCCTCAGCTTGCTTCTAGTAGGAGGGAAGGTGTCCAGAAGACCAAGACACCTCTAGATGCCTTGTAGGACAAGTCACCCATTCTAGAAGGTGTGCCACCNTAGAGGTTGAGCTAGCTTCCTGGCATCTATATTCCACCTCCCTTGAGGCAGGGCAGAATTTCATCTTGTGGGACTTGAACCCGGGCCCCTGCCTCTAGAGGTGGACACCATTAACCACTAAGCCACTAAGGCTTGTCTTTTTGGTGTTCCTTTTTGGAGTCACTCCTGCCATGGTGAGGAGCATCATTCCAACAGAAAGCACCAGCAGTAGAGCTGTTGGAAGGCATCACGAGAGCGTTGGAAAGTGAGAATGACGTGTTTCATACTCGGCTGCCAAAGGGTTTACCACCAAAGTGAGACATCGACCACAACATTGAGCTGGTTCCAGAGGCTTCTCCAACGATGCGGGCTACCTATCGCATGATCGATAGAGCTGGGTGAGCTGAAGAAATAGTTAGAGGAACTGATGGAACAGGGGTTCATCAAGTCGTCGGTGTAACCCTATGCTGCATAGGTCCTCTTTGTGAAGAAGAAGACCGGGAGTTGCGGATGTGTGTGGCCTATTGCACACTGAACAACGTAACGATCAAGAACTGGTACCCGCTGCCAAGGGTCGAGGAGTTGTTCAACCAACTGAGGGGAGCGTAGTACTTCAGTAAGATTGACTTGCGATTAGGATACCATCAGATCTGGATTGCGGAGGAGGATGTGGAGAAGATGGCGTTTCGGATGCGGTACGGACATTTTGAGTACCTCGTGATGCCATTTGGATTGACCAACGCTCCTGCAACGTTCATGAGCCTCATGAACAGTACCTTCCACCCTCACTTGGACCAATTAATGGTGGTGTTCCTCAACGACATCCTCATCTACTTCTGAACTCTGGAAGAGCATCAGCAACATCTTCGGCAGGTGTTGGATATTCTTTAGAGAGAGAAGTGTTTTGCTAAGCTCTCCAAGTGTGAGTTCGAGAAAAGGGAGGTGGAGTTCCTTGAACACATGGGTCTGAAGAAGGTGGAAGAAGTGAAACAGTCGCCGACACCAAAGTGCGTACATGACATCCAAGTCTTCCTATGGTTTGTCAACTACTGCCAGAAATTCATGCGGGGGTACAAAAAGAAGGGTGCGCCACTGACCCAGCTACTACGGAAGGATCACCAGTGGGAATGGGGCGTGAAGGAGCAAAAGAGCTTTGAGGAGCTCAAGGCTGCAATGTGTGATGCTTTGACCCTGGTGTATCCGGGTTCATCCGGGGAGTACGTCATGGTGACGGGCGCAAGTGACTACAACATTGGGGCAATCCTTATGCAGGATCACGAGAAGAGACCGCAACCGATTGCATAGGCGTCTCGCAAGCTGCGAGGTGCGGTCCTAAACTACGCGATAAAAAAGGAGATGTTGGTAGTGATCCATGCGTTCATGCATTGGAGGTGCTACATCAAGTCGCGACGCTACGTGGTCTTTACGGATTGATATGCCCTGAAGTACGTGAAGACGCAGTCGAACTTGAGTCGCCAGCAAACTCGCTAGATGGAGTTTCTTGAAGGGAGATTTCAGTTCGAGATCCAGTACAAGCCTAGGGAGGTGAACCCGGCACATCCTTTATCGCGGAGGCCGGACTTGAGCCTCAACGCCATCTCAGTGCTGATAGGATCTTGACTCATGCATAGCCTGTTCAGGCACGGCTATGGCGTGGACGGTGAGTTCACGGGTAGTGCGCTAAAAGAAACCACATGGGATAGAGTGTATTGGCGAAGGGGGCAAGAGTGGAGGATTGTCGTGCCGGACAATATGCCGTTGAATCAGTTGTTGCTAGGTGGGACGCATGACACCCACTACTCGGGTCACTTCGACTTTGACAAGACGCTCAAAGCTTTGGAACGCCAATACCGGTGGTCGTCAATGGAAACTGGTTGTTAGAGGTTTGTCAGTAGTTTTGATGTGTGCCAACATATCAAGGCGGAGGACCAAGCCACCTTGGGAGCCGCAACCATTGCCTTTATCAGAGAGGCCATGGACAGACAACTCGCTTGACTACATTGGGGGGTTGCCTGTGATGAAGTGTAACAACTCAGTGTTGGTGGTGGTGGAATGGTTCTCCAAGATGGCGCATTTGATCGCATGTCCAGAGAGCATTTTGGTTGCTGGGACAGCTCAACTCCTCCTCCGTCATGTCATCAAGCTGCGTGGAGTGCCACAGTCAGCGGTCTCAGATTTCGACCCATGCTTCACTTCGCAATTCTGGAGAGATCTCGTAGAGAAACTGGACAAGAGGGTGGAGCTGACCACAGCATACCACCCATAGAGCGATGGACAAACAGAGCGCACAAACCAGACTTTGGAGAAGCTACTGCCAAGCATGGTCCCACCGCATGGAGAGGGTTGGAAGGAGAAGCTCGGAGTGACAGAGTTTGCCTACAACTGAGCTGTGTAAGCATCAATAGGGAAGTCACCGTTTGAGGTGGTCTATGGTCACCAGCCACTCAACCCAACCGCCCTTGCTACTGTAAGAGCTCTTCCGACTGTGCAGCAGATTGCTCAAGGGTTTGCCACCACTTGGGACGTGGTGCAGTTGCGGCTGTTGAAGGCATAAAAACAAATGAAGCAGCAAGCTAAGAAGCATCGATGTGCGGAGGAGATCCAAGTGGGAGATCACAAGATGCTAAACTTTGCAAATCTGTAGCTGATGGGAGCTGGGAGTCTAAAGCTGAAGCTGCGATGGGTGGGTCCATTTTGCATTCTGGAGAAGCGGTCGGCCGTTTCCTACAAGTTGGAGCTGCTAGCTCACGATACCATCCATCCGGTGTTCCACATCTCCCTGCTTCGTACCTATCGCAACCCCAATACCTTCTTGTAGGGTCGTGGAACGGCTCCACCTCCTACTGTCTACGTTGAAGGAAATGAGGAGTTTGAGGTGGAAAAGATTATGGCGACCGCCAGAAGGGACATCGGCGCGAGTTTTTGGTTCAGTGGAAGGGGTGCCCTGCGGAGGACAAATCTTGGGAGCCAGAGGCCAACTTCCATTTCTGGGGTACCAGCATTGTTCTTTGTGAGTATCTCAGGCGCTCTTGGACGTTGCGCCTCTGAACCGGGAGGGGAGGGGGGAGTGAATGTAATGAGGTACCTGCCTTTTTTTGGCATACTCGGGACCTCGTCCGAGTTTTGGGGGCATACAGGCCTTTTTATGTGTTTA
Organism: Penium margaritaceum; assembly: GCA_023375785.1. NCBI lineage: Eukaryota > Viridiplantae > Streptophyta > Zygnematophyceae > Desmidiales > Peniaceae > Penium > Penium margaritaceum. The sequence continues at coordinate 101,251 of SZWC01006628.1, forward strand.
TCGGAAGTTGAAGTGGAGCTCACCTATGCTCGACGGTCAATGCGAGGAGGAGGAGGAGCGAGCAAGCGAATTTGCACCGGCATTTTGTGTATGCCGGCGCAAGGGGGTGTTTCGCCCACAGCTGCGGGTGGGTGTTCCGGACACGCAAGGCCAGGTTGCGTGTCACACTCACAGCGAGTGGCGTGACGGTCACGCCACTCGCCAAGGGCTGTTTCAACGGACGGCCCTGACCATGCGCGTGGTCAACGGTGGTAGCAGTTCCGTTGACTACGTCAGTGGGATGGTCGCAGTACCACCAGTGGCGTGCGCAGCAGGACGACCACACTTATTGCCAGGAGTCATACGCGACCAACGAGGCGGCCCACCGAGAAACAAAGAAGGACCGTTGATCTGGACGATTGACCGCCGTGGACTTCTCGCACAAGGCACGAGGTGCAAGTAGGGCACCGAGTTTGGGTACAAGTAGGGCACCGAGTATAGGTGCAAGTAGCTTGTTATAACAAGCTAGAAGAGCAGTAGGCTTGGGCCAGGACTAGCCTGCCGAACAGTATAAATACCTTGTACACTATTCATTGTAACTGACTTGTATTTTCCAACTCTGGCTTCCAGACTTCTCCTAGCATATCTTTCCGCTGCGACTGTCCTCTCTACATATTTAACCTTAATCTCTTGAGAGCACTGTTGCGGATTGGACGGAATCCTTGGCCGACTAGGCCAAAACCGTGGTGCTTGAGGGTTTCCAACCCTCAAGCCATCCCGTCCAACCGCCCATAGTCCCAGGTGACCCCGCTCGAGCCACGTGGCTCCTTCGACCGGTCGGCGTGGCACTGCCACGCTACACCCCCCCAAACTAGGAGTGAGAGCCGCCTCGGCATCTCCGATAATCCCAACGTGGGATTCGAGCCCTGGAGCTATGATACCAATGTAGCGAATTGGACGGGATCCTTGGCCGACTAGGCCAAAACCGCGGTGCTTGAGGGTCTCCGACCCTTAACCCACCCGGTCCAATCGCCCACAGTCCCAGGTGACCCCGCTTGAGCCATGTGGCTCCTTCGACCGGTCGGCGTTGCACTGCCACGCTACAAGCACACACTCTCACAACAAAGGTTTTGACATATTCTCAAGCGTTGGCGGTCTGGATCATGCGGACGCCAAAGGAACCTGCCGAGCTGTTGAGGTCGGCGTAAATTTTCGATCACTGTTGCCAGGTTTGTGTCTCTGTTAAGCCAGGAACCAGGTTTGTTCGGATTTTCAAAAAGTATAATGTGGCTAGATAATCTTGTTTCCGTCTCTGTCCTTATGTGAGGTGTTGGGTCACTAATAGGTCACTAACAGTCGAGCACATCTGATTCTTGACCCATGGGAAGCTCAGACCTGGCTAAGTATGTCAAAGTTGTAAGCCGACTTGAACGGCTAGACGGTCATTTTGACACCCTACGATTCTGTAGCGGGAGGCCGGTTCGGCCCTCCCACCTCGCTGAAGCGAGGGGTGGTTGCGCACCACCTCTCGCGTCAGCGAGGGCTGGCCGGCGGCCAGCACTTTGCTGGCCGCCGGCCAGCTCGCTGCCGGCCGGCTGTACGGCCGGCGGCCGGCTGGACGGCCGGCGGCCAGCCAAGTGACCGGCCGGCCACCGGCCGGCCAGCCACCAGCCGCCGATCGCGGCCTCAGCCCGATCGGCGGCTGAGAGGCCACGAGGGCCTCGAGGGCGAGGCCTCGTGGTCTCGTGCCCTCGCCCTTCCCACCCTCCTTGCAAAAACAAGCAAGCGAGGACGAGGGATAGGGGGAGCGAGGGTGAAGTCGAGAGAAAGCTGGTGCGAAATCGCCAGCGTGCCTCGCACGCGACGATTTTGCGCCAGAATGGCAAGACATGAATCGAAGTTTGTTCTCGACGAACTTCGACATAAAATAAACGAAATAACTCATGCAAACACACGAGTTCGAGGTAAAAACCCCCGGTTTGGGTCCCAAAACCAGGGGTTTGGTTAAAAACGGAAATGGGCCTCCGGAGACTCGAAATATTCGAGTCTCCCTGCTCTGGGTCGTTGATGACGATTGCCCCTCAGTCTTGCGAAGGGGGTAAACCCCTGACGCGGACTGAGAACGCCATTATGCGAACTCCGACAATGACTTCAGAGCAGGAGCTGGAGACACGACCCGTTACAGTGGTTCTCAGAGCCAGACGACCCTCGCAACCAAGGGTTTGACGGAAACGGCGGCTACGACATAGATAAAACGCCGCCGGCAGCTACAAGCAGCAGCAAAAACGCCAGAAGGGACTACGGCATCTACACTTCACAGATTGAAGCGTCGTAAAGTGCGTTAGAGAGCTTGAAAAAAGCTTTACTTCGTGGAGACTCTTCATTCCAGCCTCTCCTCACTTCCGGAGGGCTAGGAAGATTTTTGTTGGGCGGGGTGGGGAGTCCCCACCCTAAAAAACCACTAAATCCTCTCCATCTTCAAGGCTCCTTCAAAGCCCCTTCATGAAAAAATTGGGACAGCGCCCCTCCCCAAGCTTAGGGACTCTCACGACCTGAGAGCACCCTAAAAAGAAGGGGGGTGACACTCTGGGGACTTTTGGCGGCTCCCCCAACGTCGCCGGCTCAAGGAGGACGCCGCCAAGGGGCGCAAAACGCGCAAAGAAGACTCAAGAGGAGGCCAAGGAAGACAAGAAGACAAGAAGAAGACAGGAAGTTAGAAGAAGGATTGGAGGAATTGCTAGGAAGTGTGTAATTCCTCTCCCATTCTTTGTCCTAGTTTTGTGAGCGGTACTCACACTTTTTGTCAATTCCTTGTATTGTAATTTTCTGTTTTCCTAGGTACTAGTCCTTGCCAATCACCGTGAGTCACGGCTTAGGAAGACTAGTTCCAAAATCCACGCCCTTGTGCCGACGTGGCGGCCTAGGAAAGTAGAAATTAAATTTATAATTGCCTCACCGATTGTGAGAGCGTGAATTTAGGAGGCGATTCCTCCTCAATGTTGTGGGGTGATCCTCACAACGGTCTTCACGTGCTAGTTGCACGAGCGACAAGATGGCAAGTGCCGGACCGTCTAGGACCAACAAGGGCAAGGTGGTGACGTTCTCACCACACGTCCTCGGCGGACTCCAACTTTTGGGAGCCGCCGCCGTGAGCACGGTGGCCAACCCAAAGGCAATCGACCGCCTAAGGCAACGGTGCCGCCTAAGGCAACCATACCGCCTAAGGCAACCGTGCCGCCTAAGGCAACCGACGCCAACCTCGGCTATACCGAGAAGCGTGCGGAGGCCGCAAAGGTGCTCGACGAGCACGTCGAAGCGCACATGGATGACCCCCATGCGACGGATGACGCGATGGAGGAGGATCTTCCGGAGGAGGACCCCGACGAAGAGCACGACGCTGACGATGGTGAAGGCGATGAGGATAGCGACCATCGCCATCGTCGTGCGGCAAACTCGAGCCGATTGCTCGAGAAGGAAAAGGCGCCCGCCGCATCGCCTGAAGCTGCCGATGGCAGCGAGACTGCCGAGAGCAGCAAGGGCGCTGAAAGCAGTCACACGGGAAGTTCCCGCGAGAACGAGCCGGACGACGACGTCGCAAAGGCATTTCGCGATGGCCGTCGTAGGCTTGCGGAGTTTGCTGCCGAGGCGGCAGGCTGACTCAAGATCACCACCGACGGTGGAGATATGGCACCACTCGGAGGAGTGGGGGCGGACCTCCCTTCCTACGATGTGGCCGCAATGGGGCAGGACAGCGCCCACTCGGGCGTCGTCGCCGACGATAGTCTCCTCCGAATGGTGGGACTCCTTGGAGGTGTGTACGCGAACCGTACCCTCTTGCAGTGGGTAAGGGTGCACGGACAACGCGAGGCCCTAGAGGCTATCGCCAATGCTCTGACGACATCAGAGCTCAAGTTCGCGTTCGCCAACCTGCTGGCCCACGTCGGGCAGAGCATCACGAACCTTGATCGTGATCGCCAGCTGCAGTGCCTGGCCGCCCATGAGGCAAGCTGCCGATGCAACGACCTCAATAAGGCTTTGCAGAGCGTGACCCAGGTGCGGATGCAGCAGCAAGCACAGTGTGCCGCAGCTGCGGATGCCACTGTCGATGGCAGCGACGACTTGCCTACCTCGACGACTTCGGGGTCGGTCATGAGCACGTCCTTCCTCCATAGTGTGGAGATCTTCCGGAAGGGCGTGAAGTTGACTGACTGGCTTAACCGCATGGAGCACGTTCTACGTGTCCACAAGGCTCAACTCAGCCAGTGGGGCGACCTTGCCACGACGCGGCTTGAAGACAAACTCTTCAAGTACGTGGTCAAGGAGTGGACTGCACAACAGCCGCACCTTGAGTGGCAGCCCATGCCATGGGAGACTTTCTGCGCGATCATGCGCAAGAAGTGTACCCAACGTGGGGAGGCGTAGTGCGCCTTCCACAAGATCAAGGACTTCAGGCAGCTGGGCAGCTCGCTCGAATCCTACTTGAGCGAGTTCACCGCACTCGTGGAGGAAGTCGAAAGCTTCGCCGAGGGCGATGGGACTCAGACGTTCAAGTACCCGGAGTGCATTCTGCTGGAGTACTTGCGTGATGGTCTCGCCAGCGAGAAGCTGAAGGACAAGACCACCACGACAGCCACTGGCCAAGCTTGGACAAGCTGGAGGGTGTTGCGCGACTACATGAGCGAAGTGTATTCGGCGAACCCGAAACACTACTCTGATACACGGTCCAACGCGCGTGCACATCAGGGTCGCGACATGCGTGTGGACGCTGTAGGGGCTGGTGGGTCAGCTGGACAGCGAGGCATGGCCAAGGGCAAGCAGCCTACAAACCCTCCAGCGAAGAAGGCTGGTGGACACAAGGGTCCCAACAACAAGCGCAACCGCGAGAATGACGAGCTGCAGGCGGCGCGTGAGCGTCGCAACGCAGCCTTCTGCGAAGGGCTCTGCCACAACCGCATGCAGCCGGGCCACTTTAGGGCTCAGTGCCCTGAGGCTGCTGGTGGTGGACAAGAGGTTGCGGCGCTAGCTGTAGCAGCAGCACCCTGTGGGGATGGTGTAGCAGGAGGCCGCGGACAAGGCCGTGGACAGGGTCGCGGTCGCGGCAATGGACCCGGCCGTGGTAACGGGCAGGACCGTGGGGCGGGTTTTCCCCACCCCCGAGTGACGTCAGTGGGGACCACTAAGGGGCAAAACTGGATTACGAGTGTGAGTTTATGTTTTCAGACGAGGATGTTAAACAATTTGAGTTTTTGACGAGTTCAAATTTCTCTGTTGTTTTCTCCCCTCTCATTGAACCTCATTCTGCACTTGCTGATCGACATTGCCCACTAAATCTTGCATCACCAGACGGGATGCATGACCGAACCTGCTTAGTGGTGGCGACACCAACCACTGTGCAAGAGTTGTGTAACACAGTGATAGAAGCAAACGCCTTCAAAGAAATGAGTTCAATCACGTTCGCAGTACCTTTAGTCGATGATTTCGACCCCATCAAATTCAAAGGCTGGAAGGTGCTAGCCGAATTCACACGTGCCCACAAGATGTGGACTCGAGTGGGTGAATCATGGGAGTTGCGACGCCAATCGTACAGATTCCGTGTTTATCACAAACTCGGCTTACCGTCATCGAGTGTGATCACTCGGAAGAGTGGGGGCAACATGACGATGCAGTTCAAAGGACACCTAGCTGGTGCTCCTGTGAACGTACTGGCTGACACTAGAGGGGACGACACTTTTGTTAGCCTTGGCTTTATCCGACAGGTTGGCCTGAAGTACAAGCCATCAAATGGCGCAGTTGTTGTCGGTGACAACCGTACGGTACCCGTGATCGGTACTTGTAAAGCAAAACTTTGTATTCAAGGGTACACACAGAGTGTCACGTTCAAGGTACTCAATCTTCTTGACCCTTTTGACATGGTGGTAAGTGATCCCTGGCTCTGTGACAACAAGGCTCTAATGTGCTTTGAATCAAAGCGTTTGACCCTCCAAAAAGGACAACGCCGCTTTACGTTGATTCCGAGTACGGAATAATCACCAACCCAACTCCAAGTCCATGCCAGCTTGTTTGCAATGCAGGTCAAGAGACGTATTCGACAAGGTTGTCGATACTTCTTGGCTCAGCTGCAGAAAGTGGAGGACGACGTGACGGAAGACACGCCACAAGAGATCAGATCTCTATTGGCGGAGTTCTCAGATGTGTTCCAAGACCCACCGGCTGGGCTTCCACCAGAAAGACACATGGGCCATACGATTCCGCTGCAACCGGAGGCGACTCCTCCGTTCAGACCCATGTATCGCCTTAGTCCAGCAGAAAGGCGAGAGGTCAAACGCCAAATCAAAGAATACCTTGCAAAAGGGTGGATCGAGCCCAGTAGCTTGCCGTACGGTGCGCCGATCCTTTTTGTGAACAGAAAGGACGGTGGTTTACGCATGTGCGTGGATGTGAGAGTGGGTGCTCTCTGGAGATTTAGCCTTGGTGTGTGGAGAGCATAGTCGCAGCGGAAAGATAGACTTGGAGATGTCTGGAAACCAGAGCTGGAAAATGCAGGTTAATGAGATTGAACTGAGTACAGGGTATTTATACTGTCCGGCTGGCTAGCCCAGGTCTCAGCCTATTGCTTCCCTAGCTTGCTACGACAAGCTACTTGCACCTGAACTCGGTGCTCTGCTTGCACCTGAACCTGGTGCTCTACTTGTACCTAATGTCTAGTGCGAGAAGTCCCCGGCCGTCGATCGTCGAGATCGACGGTTGATCTTGTCTTTCGGCGAGCCGCCTCGTTGTTCCCGTCTGCCTCCCAACGGTGGGTGTGGTCACCGTGTTGCGCACGCCACCGGGAGTACTGCGACCGTCGCACGGTCGCAGCCACCGTTCTGCTGTCGCCGTTGACCGCGGTTGTTGCCGGGAGCTCTCGTCGGCGCACTCCCCTCGGCGGATAGCGTATCCATTACGCTATTCGCCGAGGGGGCGAAAGCCACCCTCGCGTGGCGGTTACGGAACGCCGCATGGGGGTTGCGTGCGAAACAGCCCCCTAGCGCCGGCGTGACCCCCACGCCGGCGCTCGCTCACGCGCTCGCTCGCTCGCTCCTCCTCCTCCTTGCTGTTACGAGCCGTCAGGGTCGAGCCAGACCTCCCCACGAATATCCGCCCGGAATATCCGGAAAACGGAAAATGGCAAGCATGCCCCTAAAACCCGGACGAGCCCCGAGTATGCCATAAAAAGTAGGGGCACCGTGTTACATTCACCCCCCCCGTCGGAGGCGCAACGTCCCGGCGCGCCTGAGATACTCGCGGAGAACAGTGTTAGTACCCCCGACATGGAAGTTTGCCTGTGGTTCCCATGAGTTATGCTCAGCCGGGTACCCCTTCCACTGCACCAGAAACTCACGCCGTCGTCCCCTCTGGCGGTCCGTCAGGATCTTCTCCACCTCAAACTCCTCACTTCCTTCGACCCGGACAGTAGGAGGTGGAGCTGTCCCGCGACCCTGGAAGAAGGTATTGGGGTCGCGATAAGCACGAAGCAGGGAGATGTGGAACACCGGATGAATGGTGTAGTGAGCTGGCAGCTCCAGCTTGTATGAAACGGTCGACCGCTTCTCGAGAATGCGGAACGGACCCACCCATTGCGGCTTGAGTTTGGGACTCCCAACTCCCATCAGCTGCAGGTTAGAAGAGTTCAGCATCACTTGATCTCCCACTTGGAACTCCTCCGCAGAGCGATGCTTATCAGCCTGCTTCTTCTGCTGCCTCTGTGCCTTCAACAGCCGTTGCCGCACCACTTCCCAAGTGGTGGCAAACCCTTCAGCAATCTGCTGCACAGCCGGAAGAGATGTTGCCGTAGCAAGGGCGGCTGGGCTCAGTGGCAGGTGGCCGTAGACCACCTCAAACGGTGACTTTCCTATTGATGCTGACACTGCTGAGTTGTAGGCAAACTCTGCCACTCCGAGCTTCTCCTCCAAACCCTCTCCATCCGGTGGGACCATGCTCCGCAGGTGCTGCTCTAATGTCTGGTTCGTGCGCTCTTTCTGCCCATCGCTTTGTGGGTGGTATGCTGTGGTCAGCTGCACTCGCGTGCCCAGCTTCTCCATGAGATCTCTCCAGAATCGCGAAGTGAAGCGTGGATCGCGATCTGAGACCACCGACTGCGGCACTCCATGCAGCTTGATGACATGACTGAGGAGGAGTTGAGCTGTCCCGGCAGCTGTGATGCTCTCAGGACATGCGATGAAGTGTGCCATCTTGGAGAACCGGTCCACCACCACCAACACCGTGTTGTTGCCTTGCTGTGTCACAGGCAACCCGCCAATGAAGTCGAGCGAGATGTCTGTCCATGGCCTGTCTGGTACAGGCAATGGCTGTAGCTCCCCTGGTGGCTTGGTCCTCCGCGCCTTGATGCGTTGGCACACATCGCAGCTGCTCACAAACCTCTTGCAATCAGTCGCCATTGACGACCACCAGTATTGACGTGTCAAGGCTTTCAGCGTCTTGTCGAGGCCAAAGTGACCCGAGTAGTGGGTGTCGTGCGCCTCCTCCAGCAAGAACTGCTTCAATGGCGCATAGTCCGGCACGACAATCCTCCGCTCCTGACCCCTTCACCAATACACTCCATCCCACGTGGCGTCTTTCAGCGCACCACCCGTGAACTCACTGTCCACGCCATAGCCGTGCTTGAACAGGCTATGCATGACTGGAGATCCCATCAGCACTGAGATGGCATTGAGGCTCAAGTCCGGCCTCCGCAACAGAGGATCTGCCGGGTTCACCTTCCCAGGCTTGTACTGGATCTCGTAGTCAAAACTCCCCTCAAGAAACTCCATCCAGCGAGTTTGTCGGCGACTGAGGTTTGGTTGCGTCTTCAGGTCCTTCAAGGCATAGTGATCCGTGAAGACCACGTAGCGTCGCGACTCGAGATATCACCTCCAGTGCTTGAAGGCGTGGATCACCGCCAACATCTCCTTTTCATGGATTGCGTAGTTCAGCTCTGCACCTCGCAACTTGCGAGACGCGTACGCAATCGGCTGCGGGCCCTTCCCGTGATCCTGCATCAGCACCGCCCCAATGGCATAGTCGCTTGCGTCCGTCGCTATGACATACTCCTTGGATGAATCTGGATGCACCAGAACCGGAGCGTCACACATGGAAGTCTTGAGCTCCTCGAAGCTCTTCTGCTCTTGATCGCCCCATTCCCACTGGTGATCCTTCCTCAGCAGCTGAGTCAGCGGCGCACCCTTTTCTGCGTACCCCCGGATGAATTTCCGGTGGTAGTTGACAAACCCCAGGAACACCTGGATGTCACGCACGCACTTTGGTGTCGGCCACTGCTTCACTGCTTCCACCTTTTTTGGGTCCATGCGGAGACCCTTGCCACTGACGATGTGCCCAAGGAACTCCACCTCCCTTTTCTCAAACTCACACTTGGAGAGCTTTGCAAACAACTTCTCTCTCCGAAGAATTTCCAACACCTGCCAAAGATGTTGCTGATGCTCCTCCAGAGTTCAGGAGTAGATGAGGATGTCGTCGAGGAACACCACCACGAACTGGTCCAGGTGAGGGTGGAAAATCCTGTTCATGAGGCTCATGAACGTTGCAGGAGCATTGGTCAACCCAAACGGCATCACGAGGTACTCGAAATGACCGTACCGCGTCCGAAACGCCGTCTTCTCCACATCCTGCTCCGCAATCCAGATCTGATGGTACCCTGAGCGCAAGTCAATCTTGCTGAAGAACTGCGCTCCCCTCAGCTGGTCAAACAGCTCCTCGACCCTTGGCAGCGGGTACCTGTTCTTGATTGTTACGTTGTTCAGTGCGCGATAGTCCACGCACATCCGCAGCTTCCCTGTCTTTTTCTTCACAAAGAGGACCGGTGCAGTGTAAGGTAACACCGACGATCTGATGAACCCCTGCTCCGTCAGCTCCTCCAACTGCTTCTTCAGCTCACCCAGCTCATTATCGCTCATGCGATAAGCAGCTCGTATCGTTGGAGTTGCTCCCGGAACCAGATCAATGTTGTGGTCGATGTCCCGCTTCGGTGGTAAACCTTTTGGCAGCTCAGCCGGAAACACGTCACTGTAGCTGTCCAACACTCCCTTTATGCCTTCCGACAGCTCTGCTGCAGGTGCTTTCTACTGCTCTCCCTCCGGTTGCTTTGTCTCCGCTGCCAACACTTCCACCTCTTCAGCTGCTACCTTTTGCCGCATCCACACAAGGTACACTTGATCCCCCTTGCGCTGACAGTGCTTCAGCTACACGTAACTCAACTGCGGCACCTTGCATGCCTTGGAGTCCTTCTCCTCTGCCCACAACGGCAAAATGATTTGCTCTCCGCTTTTCTTCACTTTCACCTGGCTGCGCACCCAATCCACTGCACGATTCCACCGGTGCAGCCAGTCACGCCCCAAAATGGCGTCGTAGGTATCCATTGGGCACGTGCGAAAGTTCACATCGCATGATAGCTTGTCTAGACGGATCCTTAGAGGCTTCAGAGGCAATCCGCACTCCAGCTCCCCTTGCACCAACTTGGCCGTAGTTGGCTTCCCGGGTAGCCGTGCAAGCCCCAACCTCTTTGCAAGCTCGTCGCTGAAAAATGAGTGCGACACGCCACAATCCAGTAATGCTTTAATCTGCCGGCGAGTCTGATGCCCCTCGCCGTCCGCAGAACCAGTCGATAAAATTTCGGCTTTCAGGAGGATCCCCGGAACGCTCCCGTTTCCTTCGCTCTGCAGCAATACACTTGGCAGCTCCCTAGTTGTCGAAGGACTTTCGGGGCTGGTGTTCGCTGATGCGGACGAAGCTTTCCCAGCAGATGGCCGCCCGCCACTCACTGCTTGTTGTCATTTCCCTGCTGCTTCTTCTTGCAGTCCTTCTTGTGGTGCCCAGGCTTCCCGCAGATCCAGCAGTTCCCACCATGCGGCTTGCTCTGCTGCTGGCCTCCTTGCACTGCGTCGATCTCCATGGGGTCAGCTTGTTGGTGCTATGCTTGACGCTGAAAATTCTCTTGCTTCTCACGGAAACCCCCTCGATGGAACCGTAGCGCGTTGACGCGCTCAGCAGTGGCTACCATCCCCTGGAACTCCGTGATGCCACTTAGTGCCAGCATGCGCTGAATTTCTGCCTTCAAACCGTCATGGTATTTGTCTGCCATCTCTGGCTCGCTCATGTCGTCAATCTCCGAGCACAACGCAAGGAAACGGCGTGTGTACTCCTGCACCGAGCCGATCTGCTTCAGCTGCTTCAGCTTGTTGCGCGCGACCATGGAGGCGTTCACGAGATAAAATCGATCTCTGATGGCTTGCTCGAACTGCTCCCATGTCATCGGCACGCGCGCTTCAGCTTGCCCTGCGCCTGGCTGCCACAACACGGCGTGTTGCACAGCTACGTTCCCACCTCCACCTCGAGTGGCCAGCATATTCAGCTGCCTCCACCACTCCAATGCTGCTCCGCGTAGCAGTGTCACCGCGAATGACACACGCACAGCATCGTCCTCTGGAGGGTGACCCAGAGCCCCAAAGTAGCTGTTCATTGTGAACAACCAGGTCCGAATGCTCGCACCCTTGACATAGGGATTGAACGCTTCCGGAGCCTTTGGCTTTGGTCTCGGCGGACTCCTTGACCGGGTCGCCCCAACCTGTCGAGCGCCAGTCCCGTCCCGCAGGTCAGCCATCTGCCGATTGAGCCGCTCGTTCTCTAGCTTGAGGGCTCCCAGCTGCTCTACGATCTGCTGCAGGGCCTGCTCCATGGCTCTTGATGACTTTTAGCCGTTGGAGATTGTTCGAAAAATTTGGCAGCGTTTCGCAACAATCAAAAAAAATTCCGGCAGCAATTCGGCAATCTTGGACAAAAATCTGACGTCTTCGAAGTGCGTGGGAGTCACCCGTCCTCTCCCGCGCGCGCACGATAGGCCGTGTGGACGCTCTGGAAATGTAGAAACATTTCCAGAGGTTGGCTCGTGCATTGGCTTCGAAGTCTGGTCCAGCAATCTCCCTCTCGATCAGCCTCGACGTTGTTCAGCGTAGTCTATGCCTTCGCTCCTTGAAGTTTCGCGAGCTGCGGCAGCGCTTCCGCCCAACGCGTGGCTCTGGCTCTGATACCAGATGTGAGAGAGGGTGCTCTCTAGAGATTTAGCCTTGGTGTGTGGAGAGCATAGTCGCAGCGGAAAGATAGACTTGGAGATGTCTGGAAACCAGAGCTGGAAAATGCAGGTTAATGAGATTGAACTGAGTACAGGGTATTTATACTGTCCGGCTGGCTAGCCCAGGTCTCAGCCTACTGCTTCCCTAGCTTGCTACGACAAGCTACTTGCACCTGAACTCGGTGCTCTGCTTGCACCTGAACCTGGTGCTCTACTTGCACCTAATGTCTAGTGCGAGAAGTCCCCGGCCGTCGATCGTCGAGATCGACGGTTGATCTTGTCTTTCAGCGAGCCGCCTCGTTGTTCCCGTCTGCCTCCCAGCGGTGGGTGTGGTCACCGTGTTGCGCACGCCACCGGGAGTACTGCGACCGTCGCACAGTCGCAACCACCGTTCTGCTGTTGCCGTTGACCGCAGTTGTTGCCGGGAGCTCCCGTCGGCGCACTCCCCTTGGCGGATAGCGTATCCGTTACACTATTCGCCGAGGGGGCGAAAGCCACCCTCGCGTGGCGGTTACGGAATGCCGCGTGGGGGTTGCGTGCGAAACAGCCCCCTAGCGCCGGCGTGACCCCCACGCCGGCGCTCGCTCAAGCGCTCGCTCGCTCGCTCCTCCTCCTCGTTGCTGTTGCGAGCCGTCGGGGTTGAGCTAGACCTCCCCACGAATATCCGCCCGGAATATCCGGAAAACGGAAAATGGCAACCATGCCCCTAAAACCCGAACGAGCCCCGAGTATGCTAGAAAAAGTAGGGGCACCGCGTTACAGTGGATTATCGGGCGTTGAACAAGCTGACAGTGAAAAATCGATTCCCCATACCGAGGATTGAGGACCTTTTTGACCAACTCCAAGGCGCAAAAGTGTTCTCGTCCTTGGATTTGTCTCAAGGGTACCATCAAATCCGCATCACGGAAGATGATGTGCCCAAAACCGCGTTTCGAACGCACATGGGACACTATCAGTTCCGAGTGTTGTGCTTCGGGCTTACAAATGCCCCGGCAACCTTCCAAGGAGAAATGAACCAAACTTTCGCTAAGCAACTCGGACAGTTTGTCTTGGTTTACCTGGATGACATCCTGGTTTTCTCCAAATCAATGGAAGAGCACATAGAACATCGGAGCGAAGTTCTCGCAATCCTTTGGGAACAGAAGCTCTATGCAAAAGTGACCAAGTGCAAGTTTGTACAAGATGAGCTCGAATACCTTGGACACATCCTCGGCAAGGACAGCATCCGTGTCGACCCATGAAAGGTCCAAGCCGTTGTGGACTGGCCACGCCCCGAAAATATTGGGCAGATTTGGTCTTTCCTCGGCCTTGAAAACTACTTTCGACGGTTTATGCAAGGGTATTCGACCCTGGTAGCACTGCTAACCAGGCTCACGCGAAAAAAGACGTGCGTTGGGAATGGACATCTGATTGCGAGAACGGTTTTCTCAAGGTCAAAGAGCATCTCTCCAAAGCGCCCGTCCTAGCTCTTCCGGATCCATCGCAACCGTGGGAGGTTCGATGTGATGCGTCGGTAGTAGGACTTGGAGCCGTCCTCATGCAGAACGGTCATCCAGTTGCGTATGAGAGCCGGAAGCGGATCCCCACGGAAACGCAGTACACGACTGGGGATCAAGAGCTCCTTGCGGTAGTACACGCTTTCAAGATGTAGCATTCATACCTCAAGGGTGCTAAAGGGGGTGTGACGGTTGTGACCGACCATAATCCATTGGTGTTTTTCTAAACGCAACGGAACCTGTCAAGACGACAGGCGCGTTGGAGCGAATACCTGAGTCGATTCTCGTTCACATGGGAATATCAGCCAGGACGCATCAATGTGGCCGACCCATTAAGCCGACAGCCTGTGGAAATTAAAGCAAGCACCAAGGTCAGTGGGTGTTTTATGGCCATTGCAACAGCAACTGTACAACCATCAGACCCCCCTGCACCTCTGCGGCAACCACCACGAGAGATTATCCATTACAACGGTTTTGTAAACAGGATCCGGATGGGATACTGTGTGGATTCTTGGTTTCAAGACTCTCAAAATCTGGACAAGTACAGCTTGGTGGAGGTCGCAGGAATCTTCTGGCACGGAGAACAAGTTGTTGTGCCAAACTCAGGAGACCTTCGAGCAAAGGTTATCTCCGAGTTCCACAACCCGCCGGTTCCAGGTCACGTGGGACCCCGAAAGACCGGACAGTCACTCTCGGACCACTATTGGTGGCCAGGGTGGAGTGTCGATGTCCGCAAGTATTGCATGACATGCGACCCATGTCTTCGGAATAAGGCTAGTAACAAGAAGCCTGCGGGACTCCTCCAGCAGCTTCCCATTCCTGGGACTCCATGGGAGTGCGTCAGCATGGACTTCATTACTGGTCTTCCGGACGCGGCCCGTGGCCATGATGCAATACTAGTGGTTGTGGATCTTTTGACGAAAATGACACACTTCATTCCTACAACCGCTGACGTGAACGCAGAGGAGACCGCTCGTCTCTTCTTTGAGGGTGTCGTAAAGTACCACGGCTTGCCGTTGTGCATTATCTCCGATCGAGATCGAAAATTTGCTAGTACGTTCTGGCAAAAGATGCACGAATACTTCGGCAGTGAATCGCAAATGTCGACAGCATTTCACCCTCAAACTCACGAACAAACAAAGCGCATGAATCGCACTCTGGAGCAGATGCTCCGCATGTACGTGGACCCTGCCATGCATGATTGGGACGAATTCCTAGCACTGACAGAGTTTGCGGTGAACAACTCGGTGAACGAGTCCACACAGTTCACAGCGTTTGTGTTGAAGAGTGGTCGGCATCCAGTGGTACCCTCTTCATTAGTGAAGAGTGGGAGTATAGGAGGGCAGGTCCGTTCTGCTCAAGCCTTTGCCGAGCGCATCGACTCCTTGTTACAGGAGGCGAAGGGTCACCTTCAAGCAGCTCGGCAGCGACAAAAGGCATATGCCGACAAAGGTCGTCGAGAGGTCTCGTTTGACACCGGTGACAACGTGCTGCTTAGCACTAAAAACCTTCGGCTGAAGTTGCCAGGGGCAAGGAAACTTCTACCAAAGTGGATTGGGCCGTTTCCCATTGTGGCACGCATCGAGCTAGTGGCATACCGATTGCTACTTCCACCGGGTATGAAGATACATGACGTGTTTCATGTGAGCCTGCTGGCTCCATACACGGCAGAGGGAACCGTTCACCCACCGCCAGCAGTCTTGGCTGCCGACGGCCAATACGAGGTCCTTCGCCTACTCTAGCACCGAGAGCGTACTCCTCGGTCGCGCGTTGTCAGGGAGTACCTCATTCATTGGGTCGGTTGTGGACCTGAACATAATTCATGGGAGTCCGGACCTCGGTTGCCCACAGGGGTGGTCAACGAGTGCTAGAGCGAGCTCGTAGCTCGCACAGATCGACGCGTGGCAGGAGGTACCACCTGAACGCGGAAAAAAGTGAACAACATTCCCACAGGGCAGCATTCATGGACAGCGACCATAGGAGGTTGGGGACGCCCAACATGGTTGTCGCGCGGACGCTCCAGCCTAAAGGGGGGAGGCCGCTAGCCGTGCTGACCTACAAGCTGCAGCTTAGGTCTAAGTACCATGCACGTGTTCATGTTTAGCTGGTGATTGAAATTATTAATTTTCTTTCAAAATGTTGATGACTCACTGACTGAAAATCCTACTTGTTGTTCATGAACCGGGACGGTTCATAATAAGTTGGGAGGAATGTAGCGGGAGGGCCGGTTCGGCCCTCCCACCTCGCTGAAGCGAAGGTGGTTGCGCACCATCCCTCGCGTCAGCGAGGGCTGGCCGGCGGCCAGCACTTTGCTGGCCGCCGGCCAGCTCGCTGCCGGCCGGCTGGACGGCAGTGGTCGGCCAAGTGACCGGCCGGCCACCGGCCGGCCAGCCACCAGCTGCCGATCGCGGCCTCAGCCCGATCGGCGGCTGAGAGGCCACGAGGGCCTCGAGGGCGAGGCCTTGTGGTCTCGTGCCCTCGCCCCCTTCGCCCTCCTTGCAAAAACAAGCAAGCGAGGACGAGGGATAGGGGGAGCGAGGGTGAGGTCGAGAGAAAGCTGGCGCGAAATCGCCAGCGTGCCTCGCACACGACGATTTCGCGCCAGAACGGCAAAACATGAATCGAAGTTCGTTCTCAACGAACTTCGAGATAAAACAAAACGAAACAACTCGTGCGAACACACGAGTTTGAGATAAAAACCCCCGGTTTGGGTCCCAAAACCAGGGGTTTGGTTAAAAACGGAAATGGGCCTCCGGAGACTCGAAATATTCGAGTCTCCCTGCTCTGGGTCGTTGGTGACGATTGCCCCTCAGTCTTGCGAAGGGGGTAAACCCCTGACACGGACTGAGAACGCCATTCTGCGAACTCCAACGACGACTTCAGAGCAGGATCTGGAGACACGACCCGTTACAGATTCTGGCGGTGCAATTTCCCCCCCCCCTCTAGCTATTTGTTCGTGGATTGTTGGCGGCGCTCGAATGGAGACTTTGTGTAGTTGCCGTTAAAGTTCGTTGGCCACTCATAACTCTATGCCCTCTTGCCTTCCACATTCTCCACACACTCATGTACAGATTAAATGACCATGGTACTACCTGGGGAGATGGCTGACACGATCATCGTGACTGTAGCCGCCAACACCCTCAAGCTGTTGCTGGACCCAGGGGCGCTGTCTGGCGCCAATGTCACCATGGCATGAATCTTCATAATTCTCTATGACTCACTGTGTGATGCGGTAGATGCTAGGGCCGTACTTTCTCATTGTCGTGCCCTGCATCATTTTATCTTGCCCTGCCTGTGATGGGGGAGCTGCATATTGCCCGGGTGCTGATCCTTAGAGGGCCACCATGCCGGTCTTGACCGTGCGTTGGTGAGTAGCCGCCCTCGGTTAATCCGAGAGGTCGGGCTCGACCCCCGGGTGGCGGCACTTGCCCACTCGAGCTCGACGCTCGTGGTGAGCAAGTGCTCACCGGTACTTCTCGCTCTCGCTCCCCTTGTCAATCTTGTCTTGGTTGGGTGCACACTCTAAGCAAAGTTACCGCATCCATGGCGTGTACCGTGCATCATGTGTTGTTGCTCTCACCCGTCCCACCACACGTGGTCTAACCAAGTAACTTCCTAGCAACTACTGGTATCAGAGCAGTGAGGATCCTACCACACCGCTCGTCGATCCTGGTCCTTGATCTCCCGTGGCCCACGTCTCTCATGGCCCATTCATTTCAGTAGCGGATGTTCTTCGCCGCCGGCCGTCTCTTTGGCCTGGAGCAGCAGCACAGTTAGACGATGCTGCCCTCACTCATTGGCAGCCTACTGCAGCCGTTCTCGCTGCCCCTCTTGGCTGCTCTCGACTCTTCAAGATCATCGGGTGCTGTTGCACCCGCAGCCCGTTTGTTACGGCCTCCGCTGCCCTGAGCTGCTTGCCAGCTCCCGGTCCCTCACCTTCTCTTGCAACTGCTCTCAGCCGCTCTCCGTTCTCAGCAGTCCCTCTCGGCTGCACGCCGTGGCCCTCGGGCTACCCACCACCCTTAGGTGCCCCTCTCATCGCTCTCGGGCTCTTCGCGACTCTCCGTCGCCCCTCAGCTGCTCTTCGGTTCTACCCACCCTCAGTTGTTCTCTAGATTGCTCTTTCAGCCATCTCCTCTCTCCCGTTGTTTCCCGCAACTGCACTCGGCTTTCCGAGATGGCACCTCCGCATCTCCAAGCTCTGCGGGCAACCTCGAGTACTCTCACTACTCTCTGTGCATCACCGTGCATCTCAACGCACCACCGTGCCTTTGCACATTCATGTCATCTCCATTGTCGCCATCCTGGATTCACCGCCGCTCGACGGACCCCCCGACGAGGAGCTTGACTCCCCTCGGACTACTGCACGTCACGCTGACGACGAGTGGGAGGACCCAAGGGACCACGACCCCCCGTCACCACCAGACTATGGCACACCCCTCTGGTTTTGCATGCTTGACTCAGACCACTGGCGAGGTGATTTAGACAAGGAAGCTGCTGAGCGCGAGGAGGAGATCAACCGGCAGGTTTATACCGCTGACGATCTGTCGCCGTCCCCTCCTCGCCGTCAAGCAATGCACCCTGCAGCCGGCACCCCACCTTTCACATCCGCGTCTACTGCCAACACCACTGCCGGTCCATCTCCCGCCACCGCTGCTTCTGCTGAGACATCACCAATCCCAGGGGTCCCTGGCGTCATCCCTGTACTTCCCGTGCATACGGACTCCATCGGCTTGGCTGGAGCCGTGCTTGATGCAGCAGCAGGGGCGGCTGCAACCTTCGCTGCCACTGCCCGTGCTTGCAAGGCACCCACTCAAACGGCAGTCGGGCGTGCAGCAGACGCATACGCCCATGTTGCAGCCTCTCTCACACTGCTAGCAGCAGTAGCAGCAAACATTGTCACTCAGGTCACTTCAGCAGCAGCTTCTGTCGCAACTACAGCCTCATCTGCAGCTGACGCTACTGCAGCCGCTGTTGGCTCCATCCGTGCTTCTACCGCATCTGCCGTTTTGACTCCCACAGGTGCTCCACGGGAGCTCACTCCACACGTCACCACAGGTGTTCTCGTTGCTTCAGCGTCTACAGCAGTGGCCGGAGCTATGGTCACTGGCCTTTTGTGCCTTACCGTGGCGGTCACAGGGTGGGTGGTAGTGCTTTTCTCCTCAGCAGCAGCCGTGGTGGCTCCCCTCTTTGCTCTACTACCACGCCACCAGACTGGTGAGATTCTCTCTCACCCTGACTCCTCTCTCATCTCACCTCCTCTCCTCTCTTGTCAAATTTCTCTCCCTCTTCCTGATGCCCTTGCTCTCCCACCATGCCAGGACAGGAAGACAAGCTAGAGGCCCTCCAGGCCGCCCTCAGTGAGGCCCAAGCTGAGCGCCGCAGGGCGCAAGATGAACTTGATCATGAACGTGACGCGCAGTAGGTACTAGCCGCCTCAGTAGCTGCCCTAGTGTTCGAGCGTCTCCGCTCTATCCCAGTCTTTGCTGCATCCATTCCTGCTGACAAGTCAGGGTCTACAAGTTCATCAGCCCCACCAGGTGGTGGGGCAGCCAACTCCTCCTCTTCCTCTCCGTCCACTATAGCAGTCTCTGCTGGTGCTGCCCCACCAGCACGCCAAAAGGATTTTGAAACGCCGCCGCCTCACTTCACCTCGAAGCTCACCTTCACTTCTTAGGAGACACGCTTCAGCGCGTGGGCTCAGGGTGAACTGCTGTGGGAGTACTACTCGCCTGCAAAGCCGCCGTTTGTCCCCCAGCCAGCGGAGGCGGCCCGTGCTATATGGGCAGTCATCAACGCCGGTCCCGAGAACCTCCTGGATGACATCGGTACGTACAATGCCGATCCCATGAGAGGCACCACTGCTGACCCGGTGGGAGCTTATGCACTCATTCGTCGTCGAAAGACCATCACTGGACACACTGCTCAGAGTGCTCTCACCATGCAGTTCAACACCCTGCAGATGCGCGCGGATGAAATTGCAGATGAGTATTGGGCGCGTAGTTTGCGGCTGCTGAGGGACCTTGGGAAAGCTACCCCAGGTCCACTCTCTGCCTACCTTTCTATTGTCGCTGGCCTCATTCCTGAACTTTCTGATCTCTACCTTCATGTCTCCCAGGCCGAGCTAGAGCGTCTTGCCTCTTCGCCTGTCCCAGCCGATGCCCCACCGAGCATTGGCCCATTGTTTGACTTCACTGCTGCACATCTCACTGACTGGTGGAACTCGCTTCAAAACAAACGCATGCATCGTGCCGCCATTGCAGCAGTCACTACATCCTCACTCCCTTCCTCCACTAGAGCTTCTTCTACTGCCTCCTCCTCTCAGGCTTCTGTGCACTCCACTCAGGGTGCCTCTCGCAACGGGGTGGTAACTCTGGCTCCGGCCGCGGCGGCGGTCGTGGAGGCCGAGGGCGTGAGGGTGGACGGGGGGGCAAGCACTCTACCTCCCCTGCTGCCGATGTTACTTGTTGGAACTGTGGTGCTACTGGGCACTCTGCGTCCAAGTGTCATGCCCCACGTGACGATGTGCGCCTTGCATCCTCCATGCGTGTCCACTGGGCACGCACCGGCGTCACATCCTCCTCCGCTACTGCTGTAGTGACTGTCTCATCCTCTTCCTCATCTCCATCTACCTCGGCCCTCACTACCACACTTGCTCCTCTTCAACAGCCACCGGCCGCATCTAGTCCCTTGGGCTGGGTGCCACCACCATCTGGACCCTACTACGGGCCCCCGTCCTCCCACTACTTTGTCCCTCACTGGACTCGTGATGACAGCCACTACTCTGACCGCTCCTCCGATCGCTCCTCTGAGCGCTCCTCTGATCGCCGCGATGAGGAGCGCACCCTTGAGCGCCGCCTGGCCGAGCTGCTTCATCTTCGCACTCAGGGAGGTGAGAGTGTGGGTGGCCAACCCCCTGCCTTGTCCTGTGCTTCTGATGTTACCCTCCGTGGCTCTCCCTCTGGTGGTGTGCAAGGGGAAATGCCTGATGATCGTGCTTGGATTGAAGAGTGGCAATCTCNGTCCTCCCACTACTCTATCCCTCACTGGACTCGTGATGACAGCCACTACTCTGACCGCTCCTCCGATCGCTCCTCTGAGCGCTCCTCTGATCGCCGCGATGAGGAGCGCACCCTTGAGCGACGCCTCGTCGAGCTGCTTCATCTTCGCACTCAGGGAGGTGAGAGTGTGGGTGGCCAACCCCCTGCCTTGTCCTGTGCTTCTGATGTTACCCTCCGTGGCTCTCCCTCTAGTGGTGTGCAAGGGGAAATGCCTGATGATCGTGCTTGGATTGAAGAGTGGCAATCTCACATGTACCCCTCACGCCTCGGTCATACACCTTCCTCCCTTCGTGGCACAGTTGCTGTCTGTCTGGTGTTACCCTCCACTCGTGCATCATCTGGCCTCTGGATCATTGATTCAAGGGCCACCCATCACATGACATCCTGTCGTTCCTCCTTCGTTTCCCTCAGACCCGTTGAGTCTGTCCGCGCTGTCCGAACTGGCTCAGGCCAGCTTCTTCCTTTCCAAGGTGTTGGTGTCGTCCGTTTTGTTGGTTCAGGGGGCATTGTGACCACCCTTGACGACCAGGGCATGGACTTCTCGTCCAGCCGCGGTCTTGCATCCATCTCCCTCTGGTCCTCTGGCCGTGTTGTTCTGCGTGGCATTCGCTGTGATCGCTTGTTCCGTGTCCCTCTCACGCTTCCCTCACCTTCCGCTGCCTCTGCCTTTGTACATGTTGCCCCCTCTCTGTCTCCCGACCATGCTGATCTCCTGCATCGTCGCCTCTGTCACATTCACAATGCCGCGATCCAGCGCCTTCTTTGCCTCCAACCTGCTCATGGCCTTGACCCTGCCACGTTTCCCCCTCCGTGCACGTCCACCTGTCTTGACTGTGCCACGGGCAAAATGCACCGCTCTCCCTTCTCCACCTCTGAGTCCACCAACTCGTATCCTCTTGACCTCGTGCATGCCGATGTCATGGGCCCCTTACCCCAGGATTTCCTGGGCGGCATTGGTCGGTACGTCCTGTGTCTTACTGACGACTTCTCTCGTTACCGTTGGGTCTTTGCTCTGCGGCACAAAAGTGACGTTGCTGACGTCATTGAGTCCTGGCTCCCTCAGGCCGAACGCGCATGTCAGCGCTCCCTGCGTGTATTCCGTAGTGACCGTGGTGGCAAATTCTATGGTCCCACATCCCACTTCCTTGAGTCTCGCGGAGTCAGGCTTGAGTCCACCGCTCCCTACACTCGCCAACAAAATGGGGTGTCTGAGCGCTGGAACCGCACCCTTGCTGACGGTGTTCGCTCTCTTCTTTCTGCCTCCGGACAGTCTCCTCTCTTTGCCTTTGAAGCCATGTCCTACATGAGGTGGTTCTGGAATCGTATCCCACACGGACCTCTTCCTCGCACTGTCACCCCCTTTGAGCGATGGACTGGCCGCCGTGCTGACCTTCGGCTTGCCCGCGTTTGGGGCTGCCTGGCCTCCGTTTGTGTACTCTCCGACCAACGTGATGGCAAACTGTCCCCGCGTGGTCGACTTTGCATCTTTCTGGGCGTCTCTCCCTTCTCAAAAGCGTGGCGCTTTTGGGATCCTTCCCGCTGTTGTGTTGTTGAATCTCGTGATACCCTGTTCTTTGAACATCTGTTTGAAGGTGACGCTCCCCGCTTCGGTGGGTCCCTCGCTCCGCCTCTTCGGGGTGGGGGTGGCTCTCAGCCCTCCGGGCCAACTCTTCCTCCCTCGGTACGTCCCTCGGTTCCCCCTGTCTCACCCTCTGCTCCTCTGGGCTCTCCATTGTCTACGTCCCCCTCCCCGGCTTCCTCACCCGTTTCGGGTCCCTTGGACTCGCCCAGCAGCTCCAGCGTCCCTATCGGCTCCCCTGCCAGCTCCTCCTCCTCTCCCACTCTTGGTGCCGTCTCTAAGCCCCCTATTGCCTCGGAGCCCCCTGTTGCCTCAGAGCTCCCTGTTGCCTCGGAGCTCCCTCCTGCCTCGTCCTCTCCCTCTGGCTCGCCTTGCTCTGTTGCGCCCTCCTCCTCTGAGCGCCCCCCGTCCATTCTCCCAGTCTCACCCTACACTCGCGGTGGTCGCCTCCGGGCTCTTCCCTCTCAGTCTCAACCGGTCGTCTCTGGTGACCCTGGCCTCCGTGCCCTTGGTCTCACTGCCTCTGGTCTGTCTGCAGCCTCTTCTGTTGTCCATCCCAGCACCGCACTTGGCTACTCTCTTGTCGAACAAGANTCGGAGTCCCCTGTTGCCTCGGAGCTCCCTATTGCCTCGGAGCTCCCTCCTGCCTCGTCCTCTCCCTCTGGCTCGCCTTGCTCTGTTGCGCCCTCCTCCTCTGAGCGCCCCCCGTCCATTCTCCCAGTCTCACCCTACACTCGCGGTGGTCGCCTCCGGGCTCTTCCCTCTCAGTCTCAACCGGTCGTCTCTGGTGACCCTCGCCTCCGTGCCCTTGGTCTCACTGCCTCTGGTCTGTCTGCTGCCTCTTCTGTTGTCCATCCCAGTACCGCACTTAGCTACTCTCTTGTCGAACAAGAGTTCCACTCTACGGTGACCTCATCTGTTGCCGGGTATGTAGCCTCATGTTTTGCGGCTGCCGGCCTCTCACCTCTCTTTCCCGAACCGCAGACTGTTCAGGCAGCCCGTGGTGCCACTGACTCCCTGCTGTGGGAGCAGGCCATGAAGGCCGAGCTTGATGCCCTGTCTGATCATGGCGTGTATGAACTTGTTGATCTCCCACCCGGTCGGAAGGCAGTCGCTGCCAAATGGGTGTACCGTCGCAAACTGAATCCAGACAACACGGTTGAGCGATACAAGGCTCGTGTCACGGCCAAGGGGTTCTCTCAAATCCCAGGAGTGGACTTTGATGAGGCCTTTGCCCTAGTCGGCCGCTACACCACAGCCAGAGCTCTACTCAGCCTAGTCGCACAGCATGACTGGGAACTTGAGCAGATGGATGTCAACAACGCCTTCCCTCATGGCAAGCTCGACGAAGAAATCTACATGGTTCAACCACCAGGCTTCTCTGATGGCACAAACCGGGTTTGGCGTCTGTGCAAGGCCCTCTATGGGCTCAAGCAGTCTCCACGGTGTTGGAATCAAGAGATTACAGCCACACTTGAAAAAGGAGGGTACAAACGGAGTGCAGTGGATCCAGCCCTCTTTCTCGGGCCCCCCACCAAACCACTTGTTGCCATTCTTGTGTACATGGATGACCTCCTCATTGCCTCTCCCGATGCCGCATCTGTGAATGCCGCCAAATCCCTTCTACAAGCGGCATACAAGATGAAAGATCTTGGTCCAGCCCGTGTCTTTCTAGGGATGGAGTTGGAGCGTGATCGTGCACGACAGGTCTTGCATGTGCACCAGGCTGCATATGTGCGTAGCCTGGGGGAGCGCTTTGCGCCACTCCTTACCTCCATTCCCACGGCGTCCACTCCCATGACGCCTGCCGGGCAGTCTCTCTTGAAGTCACTTGATCTCACCAAATTGGGGGAGGCGATAGATACCACTGACTATCTCAGAGTCATTGGCTCCCTAATGTACCTTGCCACGACTACACGTGCAGATGTTGCCTTTGCAGTGAACTTCTTGTCACAGTTCTCCCAGTGTCCCTGGGAGCGGCACCTCGAGGTAGCCCTGCGTGTGGTGCGGTACGCTCTCTCCACCCCCCGTGTCGGACTGCTCTTTCGTGCACAGCCCTCTGTCGTAGTGGATGGCTTCACGGACAGTGATTGGGCACATGATTCTGATGCTCGCAGCCGTACGGGATACATCTTCTTGGTCGGTGGCACTGTAGTTTCCTGGGAAAGTGGCAAGCAAGGGTGTATGGCACGCAGCACTGCTGAGGCTGAGTATGTTGCACTGGACGCAGGCACTTGTGAAGCTGTCTGGCTGTGTCGCCTATTACAACAGCTACGTGTACCCATCCGCTACATCACGCTGCGTTGTGATAACCAAAGCACGAAGGCCATTGCAGAAAACAGTGGCATGCATCATTCACGCACCAAACACATCAATGTAGAGCATCATTTTGTTCGTGAGTGCACTGCTGTTGGTATTGTCCAGGTCGCTTGGGTGGATACACGGTCTCAGAGAGCTGACTTTCTCACTAAGGCCCTCAGTCGCAATGTCTTCAAAAGTGTTGTTCATGCTGTGGGTCTCATCAGTCTGCATGAACCTAGTTGATAGCTCGTATTCCCTCTCTGTGCTCACTGCTCGTGACTACTCTCTGTATGTGTGTGGGTTGCTTGTCCGCGGGTCATGGGGGAGTGTTGAAGTTCGTTGGCCACTCATAACTCTATGTCCTCTTGCCTTCCACATTCTCCACACACTCATGTACAGATTAAATGACCATGGTACTACCTGGGGAGATGGCTGACACGATCATCCTGACTGTAGCCGCCAATACCCTCAGGCTGTTGCTGGACCCAGGGGCGCTGTCTGGCGCCAATGTCACCATGGCATAAATCTACATAATTCTCTATGACTCTCTGTGTGATGCGGTCGATGCTAGGGCTGTACTTTCTCATTGCCGTGCCCTGCATCATTTTATCTTGCCCTGCCTGTGATGGGGGAGCTGCATATTGCCCGGGTGCTGATCCTTAGGGGGCCACCATGCCGGTCTTGACCGTGCGTTGGTGAGTAGCCGCCCTCGGTTAATCCGAGAGGTCGGGCTCGACCCCCGGGTGGTGGCACTTGCCCACTCGAGCTCGACGCTCGTGGTGAGCAAGTGCTCACCGGTACTTCTCGCTCTCGCTCCCCTTGTCAATCTTGTCTTGGTTGGGTGCACACTCTAAGCAAAGTTACCGCATCCATGGCGTGTACCGTGCATCGTGCGTTGTTGCTCTCACCCGTCCCACCACACGCGGTCTAACCAAGCAACTTCCTAGCAACTACAGTTGCTAGGAAGCTACGTAACTAGGCCATGTGTGGTGAGGTGGGTGAATACAACAATTCACACCAAGCGTAAGACGCCATGGATGCGGTAGCTTGCGTGCAAAGTTTTGCACTCAACGAAGAAAAGAGGGAGACGGGGGGAAGCGAGCGAAACTAGTACCAGTGAGCACTCACTCACCACGAGTGTCAAACTCGGGTAAGCAAGTGCCGCCACCCGGGGGTCGAGCCCGACCGCTCGGAATAAACCGAGGGCGGCTACTCACCAACACAAGGTCAAGACCGGCACGGTGGCCCCCTAAGGATCAGCACCTGGGAAAAATGCAGCTCCCCCACAACATGCAAGTCAACATAATATGATACAGGGCACGACAGTGAGAATGTACGGGCCTCAGCATCTATCGCATCATAGAGAGTCATAGAAAACCATGGAGAATCATGCAATGGTCACGTTTGTGCCCGAGGGCATGTCTGATTCCAGTAGCAGCAGCAGCTTGAGAGGATCAACGGCTCCAACCAGGATGGGCACGCCGCATGCTTCCCCAGGTGGGACCATTGTCATTCAATCTATACAGAGTGTGCATAAAGTGTGCGAGGCAAGAGGGCATAGAGTTTTGAGTGGCCAACGAACTTCAACACTTTGACCACGAAAGTTCTGTTCATTTTTGCGTTGTTGAGGCCATAAGGAGGATCGAACATGCTTTGAATACAATGAAAAAAACTTATGCTTGCAAAAGAAACATGGCCTCACGAAAGCTCTCCGTTGGGGCGGCCTAGGAGGGGAGACATTCACGCCTAGTCGGAGCTTGGTGCTGACGCTATTTATCGGCGGATAAATCATATGGTCATCACGGACCGTCACATATTTTAGTGGTAGCTTCTGAAATTAGGCGCTCTCTTTACCGAGATGTCTACAACGTCGCCATACATGGTGACGACTGATTAGGCCATCGCCTCGGACAAGTTTGCCCTAGAAAAAAACGAGGAGCACGACACCTCCTTAGGACAGAGCCGGGACCAGGATTATTTTGTTAATTTATCGTATGTTTTCTCCGCTGTCTGCTGTCCGCAAGCGGTCAGTGACTTCAATATCACGAGAGTTTTTAACCGGGATAAATTGATTAGATAATCCTAGTTTTCGCTCTGTCCTGATGAGATGTGTCGGTTCTAGGCAGATGTCAAAGTTTTGAACCTATCTGATTCCTAGCCTATCGGATGCTTAACCCTGATAGCGGTGATCGCAGAAGTAAGCCGACCTGAACGGCTGAATTATTGACTTACCGCCCAAGCCATTTTGGCCGTTATATACTCGAAAAACGTTTGCCATGCTTGCTTGGGATTTACTGACGCGCTAGCCTTCACACATTCACGACGGTTCGAACGCAGGTCCTGTTCTGTTATCCGTAATTAGTTGGGTTCAACCGAAGTGGGCCTGACTGAAACATCTACAATTAGTGCCCTTAAAAAACTTGACGTTTGGCCGGCGTACCATGTAGGTCTCTCATGTCAGGTCAGAGTTTGGCGCTTATGAGATTCGCCGGCGGAGTTTGCCATGCGTTGTTGCTGGCCGTCACATAATATTTAACCTATTTTTCGTAACAGTCGCTCGCCTTGTACACCTGTCGTCATCATCGCAGAAGGTCGTGGCAACTGGTCAGGTCATCGCCTCGGACAAGTTTGCCCGTTTAACCGCACTATACCTTAGCTCCCAAGGATAAATTTCTGCCGGATGCCGAGTTCGGCCCCCCTCCTTACGCGGACTACCTCTTATCGGGATTCGTACTTGGATCCTGCCGTACCGTTTCCTGGTTGATCGGAGAGGCCTATTCTGGAAGCGCCATCCCATCGGATGTCCATGTGATGGGGGGTGAATGTTCGGCCGAGGAACTGAAAAGTGGAGAAACGCACAGTAAAACAAGCATCGATTCGTCCGGCACCTGACGAATAGATGCCAACATGAGTTGACGAACCAGAAATTCATCCCAGAAACTTTGGTCCAATCAGAAGCAAGAAAGTAGTGAGAGTGGCGAGTGCCAGTGTGAGTCGCTGTCGCCATTCGACAGCGACTCACACTCCGGGTGCTGTTCTATTAAACAGAACGAATGAGGGTGTGTGTCCGAGAAACTATGTGGAGCCTGCTGAATAAACGAAAAGGTCGCCAGCGATTAGCATCGCTATTTACTCGGTCGCTAGAAGATTACATGCGAGACTGGTTTCCAACGATAGCAGGTCCTCGCACATCTGCGTCTTGAAAACAGGCATAAACTAGACATGAAAGTCCTAAGTCGACATTCAGAATTTACTGGCAACCGAAACAGGCGCCTACCATCGTCGCGATCTGGACCCGGCACTTCGCGTCTATGCGGGTCGCAAACCAAGCAGTTTGCATATAGTTGCCCTATTCCCAAACAAATTGCTAAGCACAGCCGGGGGCGTCGTGCTTGACCGTTTCCGTTTTCTGCTTTTGGGTTGTTGGTATGGGTTCGACAATCGCATGCAACAAGCGAAATCAGTCGCAGACTATCTTTCGTGAGTACGATAGGTTTTGTGTTGGTATTTTGTACCGAACCATGTGATGCTCTTTTCCAGCCTTCGTGTCCGCCTTAAATGAATGGAAGCCCGAGGGTTGCAGGAGTGGACCGGAGAGAGATGAAGCAGTGGGCAGAACAGTGAGCATGAGCTCAGAGGTTCAGGGGTCGGCGAGAGAATAATGCACGTCACCACTCAGCAATGCGCACCCTGAGGCCTTTCGTTGCTCCGCTGTCGCACCTGATACTCTGACCACCAGGACTCTTCCTTCGATTTGTCGCTTTTGGAGGAAGTTTGTCTGGAGCTCAAGGTGCCAGCTGGCTACAGTCCAAAGAGCACCTGAACGTGCTGGTGACCTGAAGAGGCGTTCGTCCACTCATCCATTTAGATATTGTGTACTACTATTGATCGATTGCAATTGTTTTCAATATTTTCGGGTCGTGCCTGGGCATGCTTGGGTTCCGCTTTGCTACATGGTCACGTCATCCTCCAATTAGTTTTTCGAACTAGTAAACTGGAAACCGTACTGGACTCGTCGGTTGAACTACTCATCGTCATAGTTCTG
This sequence comes from Penium margaritaceum, assembly GCA_023375785.1. NCBI lineage: Eukaryota > Viridiplantae > Streptophyta > Zygnematophyceae > Desmidiales > Peniaceae > Penium > Penium margaritaceum. Next base: position 129,833 of record SZWC01006628.1, read on the forward strand.
ACCAATGATTATGACGGAAATCTTGGGGTTCACTCTTGTACGGAGATGTGGTGCCTGTAAGTACCCTTCATTCTGGTAATTCGTTTGTGGGCGGATTCTCTCAACGCAAAATCGGCACGGGAGGAAAAATTTCCCCTCGGCTGAGGAAAGAATTGTATCGCAGTGTCAGCGAGAGTCGATATCCATGTGAAGTTCTTTTGACGAAGAGGACCTCTTTTGGCTTCGCTTCGCAGCCAGCTTGCACGCCCTAGTGCAGTCCGCTGTCGTTTGTGCGGGAGTTGCCCTATCGGCCCTGCCACGCAGCTGGGGTGCCCGCGCACTCGAGTGGCGCGAGCAACAGCAGTCGTCCCCAGCGCATTCTCCATTCCCCCCAAGGGTTGTGAAAGACTTGGATCTCCACTGCCAGGACAATATGAGCAGGAGACTAACGTTCTAACGCGAAGACACCTCCGCCCCCCCCCCTCCCGCTGCCCAACCCTCTACAGCTATCCAGAATCGTCCTACAGAAAAATAAGCAGGAAGAAACGGTGGAGAGATCGGCCCTCACATCGCCTACAATCAGCCTACCACACCACTTGTCGCCGCTCCCATGGCTCCTCTTCTGGCTCACTGTCGTTTGCGAATCTCCTCCCTCTCCATTTTTCTTCTCCTCGCGCTTTCTCGCGTGGCCCTTTCTTCCGCTCAGGCTCAGGAGCAGTACATTCTTGCGGTTAGTCCCCCAACCATCCGCCCGTCCCCCCACACGCCATCAGCCACTCGCTCCCCTCTACCTCGCCCCTTTTCCGCACCTTGGCCCCCTTGACTCACTCACAGTCGTGCACCCGGCAATCCCACATCCACAGGTGGACACCCGCACGAGCAAGAGGCTAGGGTGAACGTTGTCGCGCGAGCACAGCAAAGGCCTTGCATACTTTCGCGTCTAGTGTCGACATGCACACGTCCGATCTTCGACCACGGCCGGCTGTGTTCCTCGGACCACGGCCGGCCACGACAAAACCCTACCGACGTTGCATGTCTCAAACATGAAATCCCTGGGGAAACTTGTTTTTCCACATTTTAGGAAGCTTGAGGGCGAGCGGGGAAGCATCCTCACTGCTTCCTTCAACACACTGGTTTCCGGGGAGACTGGGGCGCACACTCCTCGCCTCCCTTTCCACCACATGTCAACGTGCGCCCCCCTTTTCACCATGCCGCTCCCGTTTCCATTCACACAAATGTCAATGTCGAGCCGGGCAGGGACGTAGAGCTGCGCGCAGGCTCGTCGTCCCGTCCGCCTTCGGATGCTGTGGGCCCCACTTATACCGTGCCCCATTCCTTTTCACCACCTGGCCTTCATCCTTCCTTCCTTGTCTTCCGTTACCTTTTCGTCCGTTTTCTTTTTTTGCAGAGGAAGGTGGCGGCAGAGGTGAACACGATCTGTCTTGGCAAGAACCCCATCAACGCCATCGCGTGGGACGACCGCAACGACGTTCAGCCCACGACCACCGCAGACGGCGCCAACGTGGTTACCTCCGACACCACCTCCGCCAGCACCATCTCCGACGCCAAGTACATCTACATCGGTGACGCGGGCGATATCTACAGTGAGTCGCTCTCGACATCCCTAGCCCCTCCTCCCCACACACACGCACTCTCTCTTCTCCATCTTGTGTGCTCTCAGTGGCCTGTCCTCACCCTGTCGCCCCCGATGACTTACCCTCAACGCAACACCTTACTGCGTGGCTGTCCATTTGCTTCCCGGCAGTCTTATTTCGTACGCTTGTCGGCCTCCAGCCAAGAAATTCGTCAACGGCTACCACAGTGTTTGAGCCGACTGGCTCTCGTCGTTCTCTTACAGTGGCAGTCCTCTGTCTGACGGCCTCGCGTTACCTCATGGCTGTCCCCATGCTGTGTGCTGTGCAGCAGACATCACTGTTGGAGAAGAGGCTGCAGGGTGGTGCAAGTCTGATGGTGTGCTCTGCTCCGCTCTAACCCTAACCTCTTTGTTTTTCTCTGTTCTCTACTGTCTGCTGCAGACCACTACTGTGCGGCCAGCAGTGTGGCGTTCCTGTTCAACTCCTCTGCTTCTGACAACCAGCTCACACAGCTGCCGGACACCACATGGCTCCCCGAACCCGTCTCGACGTCAGCGTTCGCTGCACCGATCTGGGTGGCGCCGCCAGACACGGCGGTCCAGTACACGCTGGCCAATGGCGGCGACGAGGCATGGGAGGTGTCGTCGAACCTCCCGTATGACCCCATTGTGCCCCCTTCCTCTGGCATGGACTCTAACCTCGCGGGGAGCTTCTTCAACCGCACCCTTGACAC
>SZWC01006629.1:9021-40456 GCA_023375785.1 Penium margaritaceum
AGTAGGCAGTGACCGTCTCGGTCTCCCCCATGTGTAGGGAGTTGAACTCCCGGAGCATACGACTGATCTCAGCGTCGCTGGACAGGCGATGGGGCCTGGTGAGGACATACCGTGGCGGCGGGGTCTGGAGGGTCGTTAGTGGTGAAGTCGCCGAGGAAAGGCTCGAGGGCCAGGTGGGACGCCGGAGGGGCAACTGGGACAAGGGCACGAACGGCGCGACCAACGTCATACAGCTGGCCGGCCTGGGTGGAGTCATAAGGGAGGGTGTAGTACATCCATAAACCCTCACCTTGCGCCCAGATCCGGAAGCTGAGCTCCCAGCTTTGGAACTGCTCGCCGGCCTGAAGCGGCGGCGGCTGCGTCTCAAAGTCCTTTTGCCGGCGGCCGGCACCCAGAGTGGGGCCAAGGACGGAGGTCACTGTCTGCCACTGGCGCTGAGTCTGCTGTTGTGCCAGATAATATGTGGCAGCACACACAGCCGGGCTGGCGTGTCTTGGAGGGACGAACGACGGCAGCACACTGGTGGCAGGCTAGGAGGCTGGTGGCTGTAGCGTGGCAAGCTATTGCGTCAAGGCGGCGAGCTGGTGCTGAAGAGCCACGATGGGGTCAGGGTCACCGCCGACGACACCAGTGGGCTGTTGTGGCTACAGCGGCTGCTGTGGCTGTAATGGCTGCTGCTGCTGTTGTTGCTGCTGTTGTTGTTGCTGTCGCTGTTGCTGCTGCAACGGCAGCCGTTGCTGTTGCTGCTGCTGCTCTTGCTGCTACTACTGTTGCGCCAGCGGTTGCTGCTGCTGTTGCCGCTGTTGTAGTTGCTGCTATTGCTGCTGCTGCTACTGTTGCTGTTGCTACTACTACTGCCGCTGCTGCTACTGCGGCGACTGGTGGTGCTGCTGCAGCTATTGCCGCTGCTGCTGCTACTGTTGCTGTTGCTGCTGCTGCTGCTGCGGCTGTAGCGGTGGCTGCAACGGCGGCTGCTGTCGCTGGTGCAGCTCTTGTTGCTGCAGGCACCACAAGAAAGGGGAGGTAGGGGTCCCTACCGCAGAGGAGGACCCCTCTGCCTTGTGATTGTCAGCCATGGTGTGTCCCAAGCCCCTTTTTTTCTTTTTTTTATGGTTTTATCCTTCTTTGGTGTTGGGTATGTGATGTTGATGTCAGCAGTGTTGTCCCCCAAGGATGGCAGACGCCAGTAGAGTCTCTTGGTGGCCTCCTGGTTGTTGTTCTTTTTTGGTCCGTGGTTGATGACGTCAGTAGTGACGTCAGCGGACGGCCGCTGACGTCAGCAGTGGTGGGAAGCTGCTATTGATCCTGCTGCTGCAGCGGTTGCTGCTGCTGCTGCTACGGTTGCTGCTGCCGCTGCTGCTGTTGCCGCTGCTGTTGTTGCTGCTGCTGCAGTCGCTACTGCTGCTGCTGCTGTTGCTACCATTGCTGCAGTTGCTGCTGCTACTACTACTATTGCTGCTGCTGCTACTACTGCTGCTGCTGCTGCTGCTGCTGTCGCTGCTGCTGCTGCAGTTGCTACTATTGTTGCTGCTGTTGCTGCTGCTGCTGCTGCTCCTAAGTAAAAAGGGGGGAGGGTGTCCCCGTTTTTTTTGTTTGTTTGTTTTTTTTTTCCGCTTTGCCTTGCTTGCTGCGAGCTCGTTGCTCGCTATGGGTAGCAAGATGCTCGTAGGGAGCAGCTCGCTGCTCACTGCTTGATGCGAGCAGCTCGCTGCTTGCTTCGAGCAGCAAGCTCGGGGCTGCAAAAGGTGCTGCTGCGGGTTGCTGCAGCTGCTGCTGCTGCGGGCTGCTGCAGCCGGCTGCTGGTGCTGCTGCCGCTGGATGCTACTTCTGCTGGCTGCTGCGTGCAGCTGCTACTATCGGCTGCTGCTCACTACTACGGTTGCTGCTGCCGGCTGCTGCTACTGCGGGCTGCTGCTGTTGCAAGCTGCTGCTGCTGCGAGCTGCTGTTGCTGCCAGCTACTGCTGTATGCTACTGCTGCTGGCCGCTGCTGCCATTGCTCGCCGCCGCGGCAAGCTGCTGCTGCTGCTGGCTGCTGCCATCAGTCACACCTGAGGGCGTCGCTGTGTGCGTCGTCGTCAGCAGGGACCTGACGTGGTCGGCCGCTCACCTCCTTGCGTCCAGCGTGGGGGTCAGTGCTGCCGGAAAAAATCTGGTAGCATTTCCCCTGGCCCAGTGGTCGTGGGAAAAATTTTGACGCCGCCACCAGGCGGGTCAATGCTGCCGAGAAAAATCCGGCAGCATTTCCCCTCCACTGGCGCGTATGGAGGTCCGCCGGCGTTGTCTGGCACCCGTACGTCAGTCTTCTGCTGCTGCTGCTACGCTCTGGCTCTGATACCAAAACAGAAACTAGGCAGCAGGTTGGGGCAGCAGCGTTGTTGATGCAGCGTGCGGGCTTCCACGCTCGTTGCTTAAGTCAGCTGCCCCCTCAGTCTGCTGCTCTAGAGTCTAAGTCTGGAAGCTCTGGGTTTGTTACTCAGAAGTGCGCGCGCCAGTGTTAGCGCCAGAAAGCAGCTGGAAACTGATAGTAACTGATTAGCAATNAAATCCGGCAGCATTTCCCCTGCACTGGCGCGTATGGAGGTCCGCCGGCGTTGTCTGGCACCTGTACGTCAGTCTTCTGCTGCTGCTGCTACGCTCTGGCTCTGATACCAAAACAGAAACTAGGCAGCAGGTTGGGGCAGCAGCGTTGTTGATGCAGCGTGCGGGCTTCCACGCTCGTTGCTTAAGTCAGCTGCCCCCTCAGTCTGCTGCTCTAGAGTCTAAGTCTGGAAGCTCTGGGTTTGTTACTCAGAAGTGCGCGCGCCAGTGTTAGCGCCAGAAAGCAGCTAGAATCTGATAGTAACTGATAAGCAATAAAGAATGAGACACAATGGGAGACCCCTCCAAGAACTAGCCTCCCCCCCCAGCTCTGTAGAACTTGTTACTCAGTTCACCAGCCAATCAGAAAATAGCTATTTTCAGGCTGGCAGGTTTTCTCGGTGAGGCCTGCCAAACAGCCGACAGCCCAAAACCCGGGCGTCGTCCATTTTGCCTGAAAACTGGACCATACCATAATACCGATGCTGTGAACGCAGCCGTGCGGTCAGAATCAACTAGAAAAATTGTAGCGAGGAGTTATGGCTGCCTGAACCCAGGCAGTGCCCACGATGGTTTATGCTGTTGACCAGGGCCATGAAACATGCAACAAGGACCCTAGGCAGTGCATGACGACGCAGGCGCGACAGGACGTGCTGGACGCATGCAGACAGCGACTGCGGTGGCAGTGACCGCCGGCAGCGTGACCGCCGAGGAGGCGTGCCGATGGAGCTGAACACGTGGCCGAAGAGAGGAGGCCCCAGCAAACTGCGAGAAGACGTCAGCGTGCATCGGCTCCACCGGACGACACTCCATCAGCATCGAGTCTTGCCGTCAGTCATCTGCACGCCGATGTACAAAAGCCGGGAGGACACAATAGAGCACAATGAGCGCAAAAACCAACAGAGTCGTCTCTATTTACATGTTTACAAGCTGAAACTTAGGCCAAAAGCATGATGAATGACATGAGAAAAAAACATAAGCAAAGGCTGAAACAAAAGTTTTTGAGGCACGAAACTTATCAAAACAAAAGTCAATTTCTTTCAGGCAAGATTGGTCAAAATCAAAACTTGTGAAGATCTTGATTTGTCGAAGGGCAATTCGACGCAAGGGCCAGGGTTCATCATGCGGCTTGATCAGGCGACCCGTTTCCCCCGTTCCTCATTACAGGGGCCCCGATGGTAGATCTCATCAAGCGTACGGCCATACCGGCAAGTCTCAACAACGACAGGGCCCTTCGTCTGCATCTTGAATATCAGAGTTACGAGTTAGCAATGTCAAACGTCCACGCTTAATGTTGACCGACCAGAGTGACATCGCAAAGATCCGTCGATCCTGCAAATGGACTCCTTGCGATGGGGATGAGGTGAAGACTGGTACATAAGCCGGTTACCTTAATTCACGAAGCTGGCGGACGGGCTCTCACGTTTACCGCTGCCCGAATGCTGGCTGCGGCGCTGATGGATCCGGCAAGACGGGTCCTCGCTTCACGTCTCAGTGTGAACACGGGCTCCTGTGTCAATTAATTCTTTGTTGAAATGAATTCAAAGAGTTTTAGTTTTGATTTCAAGCTAACATCCCTAGTGTGTTGGTTTTTTCGCATCTCTCATTGTGCTCGGTTGTGTCCTCTCGGCTTGTGTACATTTGCGTGCAGATGACTGACGGCGAGACTCGACACCTTTGGAGTGTCGTTTGGTGGAGCCGACACACGCTGAGGCCTACACACAACTCGTTGAAGCGTCCTCCCTACGGCAACGTGCTCAGCTCCATCGACAGGCCTCCTCGGCGATCGGGCCGCCGGCCGTCAAAACCACCACAGATGCTGTCTGCATGCGTCCAGTGCTGGATCTGACTGTACTATTGCGTGTGCAGCATCATGCTCTGTCTAAGGTCCATGTCTCATGTTGCGTGGCACTGTTTGGCATCATGGACCATCGTAGGCGTTGCATGGGTTCGGGCAGCCATAACTCTTTGCTGCTATTCTTCTAGCTGTTTCTTACAGCATGACTGCGTTTGCAGCGTCGGTGTTATGGTATGGTCCAGTTTTCAGGCAAACCGGACGATGCCCGGGATCTGGGCTGTCGGCCGTCTGGCAGGGCTCACCGAGAGAACACTGCCTGCCAGAAAATAGGTCTAGGTCTATTTTCTGATTGGCTGGTTAGTTGAGTAGCAAGCTCTACAGAGCTACGGAGTGCTAGAACTTGGAGGGGTCTCCCATTGTTTTTCATTCTTCTTTCCTAATTACTCACTTTTGGTTTTCAGCTGCTTTTTGGCGCTAACACTGGCGCCTGCGTTTCTGAGTAACAAACCCAGAGCATCCAGACTTAGACTGTAAAGCGACAGACTGAGGGGGCAGTAGATTAAGCAACGAGCGTGGAAGCCCGCATGCTGCATCAACAACGCTGCTGCCCAAACGTGCTACCTACAATTTCTAGCTTGGTATCAGAGCCAGAGCGTTGCAGGAGCAGCAGAAGACTGGTGTACAGGTGCTAGATAATGCTGGCAGACCCCCATACACGCCTGTGTAGGGGAAATGCTGCCGGATTTCTTCCAGCAGCATTGTCCTGCCTAGTGGCGGCATCACATTTTTTCCCACGGCCACTAGGCCAGGGGATATTCTGCCGGGTTTCTTTCCGGCAGCACTAACCCCCACGTGTGACACGAGGAGGTGAGCGGCCACTGATGTCACGCATCACGACAACGACACACACGTCAACGTCACCAGGTGTTGTGAATGACAGCAGGAGCATGCAACAGTAGTAGTAGCTTGAAGCAGCAGCGAGCAATGGCTGCAGTGGCAAGTAGCAACTGCGCGCAGCAGTAGCGGCTGGCAGTTGCAGCTGCCGGCAGCTGTAGCAGTGAGCAGCAACAGTAGCAACAGCGAGAAGCAACAGCAAATGGCTGCAACAACAGCAGCAGCGAGCGGCAGCCGGCAGCAGCTAGCAGTAGCAACAACCAGCAGCAGCCGCTACTGCAGCAACCAGCAGCAGCTACAGCTGCTCACAGCCCGCTGCTCGCCACGAGCAGCAAACTGCAAGCAACAAGCTCGCTGCTCATAGTGAGCAGCCAACTGCAATGAGCGAGCAACGAGCTTGATGCTCGCAGCTCGCTGCTCACCGCGAGCAACGAGCTCACTGTGAGCAACAAAAAGAGAAAAGAAAACCCCCCACCCCACCAGCGGCTGTGTAGCGGCTTTAGCCACTGCCATAGCCGCTACAACAACCACAATAGCAGTAGCAGCATGTAGCAGCTTAAGAGGAGCAGCACTAGCAGCTGTAGCAGTTGATGCTGCAATAGTAATCGCAGCAGCAATAGCCGCAAGAGCAGCAACCGCAGCAGCAGCACCTGCAGCAACAACAGCTGCTGTTGCAGCAACAACCGCAGTAGCATCAACAACAGCAGTAGCATCAGTTGTAGCAACCGCAATAACAATAGACTTGTAGCAGCAGCAGCGGCAATAACACTAGCTCCAATAGTAACAATAGTTGCCTTGCAGCTGCCACAACAACGCCCCTAGCACCAGCCACTACTGACGTCATTAGTCGTCAGGTGACATCACTACTGACGTCATCGCTGATGTCATTAACAAAAAGGTGAGAAAACCAGAGGAAGATAGTCTATAGCAGCCACCTTGCAAAAACGCAGAAATAGCTGCTGATGTCAGCCATCCTAGGCTGACGTCACTACTAACATCAGCAACACAAAAAAACAAGGGAGCACCAAAATCCACCATGACTAAGAGTCCCTGTTGGGAGGGGTCCTCCACTATTGGGGGGAACCCCAGCCCCCTTTTCTTGTAGCAGCTATAGCAGTTGTAGCAGCAGCAACAACAATAGCATGAGTAGCAGCATCAGCATAAGTGGCAACAATAGTAGCAACAGTAGTAGTAGTAGAAGTAGCAACAGCAGGAGCAGTAGTAGTACCAGCAGTGTTCTACAGGCTTCGTCGCCGGCGCCACCAACCCCCTGGCCGCCATTCAGCAACAGCTTGCCGCACTGACACAGAAACTGGCAGCACTACAGTCGTGGGCATCATGAACTCTCTCTAGTGCCCTGCCACCTTTCCTTCCCCTTGGGCATGCCAGCTCTGTTGTGTCTGCTGCCACACATTACTTGGCGTGGCAACAGACTCAGCGCCAGTGGCACATAGTGACTTTGATCCTTGGCCCCTCTCTGGGTGCCGGCCGTAGGCCAAAGGACTTTAATACCCCGCTCCTGCCGCTTCAAGCCGGCGAGCAGTTCCGGAGCTGGGAACTCAGTTGCCGCATCTTGGCATAGGGTGAGGGCTTGTGGGCGTACTACACCCTTCCGTACAACTCCACCCAGGCCGACGAGCTATATGATGCTGCTCGCGCCGTACGTATCCTCATCTCAGTTGTTCCGACTTCACGCCTGGCCCTAGACCCCTTCCTTGGCGAATTCACTGCCGGCAGGACCCTAGACTCTGCGGTCGCATGGCACGTTCTGACCCATCCCCATCGCCCATCCAGCGAGGATGAGACCAGCCACCTGCTGCGGGAGTTCAACTTCCTGCACATAGGGAAGACGGAGATGGTCACCTCCTACTGGCAGCAGGTTGAGGACATCCACCGTCGCCTATGCTCATGCGCTCCACCCCCTCTGGCTGCGCTCCTCACCATCAAGTGTGGTACCACCGTCGCTTACGCCAACCTCTTCATCCTCTACTCCCAGGATGTCCTTTCCACTATGGCGGCCCAGGGCACCCTCATGCCCTGGGCATACGAGGTCTTCCTCAAGATTGAGAAAGTTCATGTGGAGTCCCACATTCAGCGCACAGAGGCCCTCGCCTCCCTTATAGTCGCCTCTATGGCCGTCACTTCCCCCACAACAGCTGCTTCCACTAGCTTGTCGTTGTCGGAGACCAAGAAGCACAAGGGCAAGAAGGACAAGGACCCTCAACTGCAGCAGCAGCAACAACCGATTGGGTCTAGTGGTGGTGGCTCGGTTTTCCACAACTATGGCCAACCAGGACATGGGTGGTACACTTGCCCGTTACTGATGGACGAGGCGCGCGTCATTGCCACCACGCGTAGCTTGCGTGAGCGCCGTCTTGCCTCTTTCGCCGTCATTGTTGCCGGCCCTGACGCCTCCACCCCATCCAGCAGCACCACTCCTCTGACAGCCATGCTAGTCCCTCCGTCGCCAGCTCTACAGCAACATCATCCGCAGCCATCGGTGCCTCCGTTTCCATCTCCGGTGCAGTCCTCCTTCTATCCGAGCTCTGGCGAAGTCACTTCGCACTCCGTCTACACTCCCGGACCGTCCACCTACGAGCGTCAGGCAGAGCAGTTCATCGCGCTCTAGTTCGGCCTGCCTCGCCCTCCACCCAAGGGAAGTGCGAGCTGCGTTACCTCCTGCCCATCTGCCCTGCCTTGCATGACTGAGACTGATTTGTGGTTATGTCTTGTTTCCTCATCCGCCTCGTCGTCTCTCGTACCCTCTACCCCTCTCTATGACGAAGTCACGTGGCTTGATGATTGGTTCGCGCCACCGTCCACTGCATCCGCGTCCCTTGCTTGCTGCTATGTGACTGTTAGGGATTTGGCGACTCCGGTCCAGGACCCTGCCAAGACCTGAATCATTGACTCTGGGGCCACGCATGACATGACCACCTCTCGTGAGGCCTTTGGTGTACTTGGTCCTGTTGGCGATGTGTCTGGTGTCCAGACGGGCTCCCGACAGGTGTTACCTGTCCGCGGTGTCGACGTCGTTCGTTTTCGTGGTCCTGCCAGTGATGTTTTGGTGACCACCGTCCTCTTCGTCCTAGGTCTTGAGCTCAGCCTTGTGTCCGTCACTGCCCTTGACCGCATGAGAATGGACGTTTTCCACTTGCGTGGCGTTGGCATTGTGTTGTTACGTCCATCCAATCGTATCGTTCTGTACGCCGCCGCCCATGGCAACCAGTGGCACTTACCGCGTCTGTCGTGAATGCTGCAGAGGTATCCATGGGTTCGTGAATCCGCTTCACGAATCTCGAATCCGGATCTGGATTTACGAATTTGGATCCATGGTTGGGTCTCGTTAGGGATTCAGAAATCCACCAACGAATCTATAGAGGGGGGGAGTAAAACAATGAGATGTTTAGTTCAAGCCCGACTGCTTGCCGGCGGGGCTCGCTCGTTCAAGTGTTAAAAAAAAATCAGTCGCGAGCGGTTTGTGGGGGGGCCAGACGACCGCAAAACGTGCATGTACCAGGTCGGTGACCTGGCACATGCACATGTCGCATCTCGCTCGCTTTGTCTCTAAGCGAGTTGCGAGCATTTGTAACTCACGAATGCTCACAACTCGCTCACAGAGGATGCGTGCGAACTGACTTGAGTCAGATCTTGCATACGCGAGACCTGTCTCGCTTACGCTAGTTCATCTGACACGACAAGTCAAGTCGACGAGTTTTTTTTGCCGTGTCCTGATTTGCGTTTGCACAATGTGAGCCTGACAATCGGGCCAGTGGACCGACGGTCAGGCTCGCGCCAATTTGAGCGAGGTCTGGCATCCAGCAAGTTGGACATGAGTATGACACGTAGCTCTTCAGGCATACACAATAGCACTGATGTGAGGTTAAATGGTCAACAGAAGATGACGTGGCACATTGACAGTGTGCCACATACAACTTTGACATGTTCGTGGAGCTACATTTGCCTGCTTTGCACCTTCGCAAGTCGTTTTAAAAATCCATGTTCAAAATTGCTCTAGTTATCCGTCGTCAGAGCTGTTGACGTTTGGCCTTTACAAAAGTAAAGCCAGAACTCTTGCTCTGGATTCAACTTATTTGCGAATCCAGGCGGAATTGCGAATCTTGGATCCGGATCTGCGAATCCAGATCCAGGTAGTGGATTTGACCAGCGAATCCAAATCCAACTTCGGATTCACGAACTGAATTCGATGTGCAGCCTTATCTGTCCTCCCATCCCCCCATCCCCCCTCCATCCGCCCCGATGGGCCATGTCTTTGTTACCAGCACCTTGTCCCCGCAACACACCCGTCTCTTACACTGCCGCCTTTGCCACGTGCACTCTACTACAGTCGAGAGCATGCTCCGCACCCGGCTGGCCAAGGGCCTAAACCCAGACTTCTTCCATTGGCCGTGCCCCACTGAGTGCATTGATTACGCTCAGGGCAAGATGCACCGCTCCACCTATCCCCAGTCATTCTCCTGTGCGTCCGTCCCTCTGGACCTCGTCCATTCGGATGTCATGACTCCTCTCCCTATTGAGTCTGTCGGGGAGCATGGCCGCTATGTCCTCACCCTCTCAAAAGACCGCTCTCGCTACCGATGGGTCTTCTGCCTTCGGCAGAAGAGCGATGTCGCTCCGACCATTCGGGACTGGCTTGTCCGTGCCGAACGTCAGTGTGGTCGGCCTCTCTGCCGCTTTCTCTCCAATCGCAGTGGCGAGTACATGGGAGAGACCACAACTTTCCTTGCCTCCCACGGTATCCACCACAAGACGTCGACACCTTACACACCGGTCCAGACGGCGTCTCCGAGTGCTGGAACCGCACCATGGCTGACTCTGTCTGCACCATGCGAGTCGAGTCAGGCCTCTCTGATGGCCTCTACTTCGAGGCCATGGCATACATGATGTGGGTCTGGAATCGGATTCCCCATGGACCCCTTCCCCGCCAGTCTACGCCGTACTAGCACTGGTGCGGTCAACATGCTGACCTCCGCCCAGCTCGTATCTGGGGCTGCGTTGCCATTGTGTGGCTGCCCGCCCCGTAGTAGCGAGGCAAACTCGCCCCTTGTGGGCGTCCTTGCACCTTCCTCGATGTCTCCCGTTAGTCCAAGGCCTGGCACTTCTGGGATCCCTCCTGGCACTGCATCGTGAAGAACCGCGATGCTCTCTTTTTTGAGGAACTTTTTCCTCACGACCTCGTTCACTCTAGCTCGTCGGTGACCCTCCCGTCGCGGGGGGGAGTGGTGAGTCTGTTCCCCGTCCTACCGCTTCCGGGCGGCACATCACATGGTCCCTCTGAGCCAGTAGTCCCAGTCGTGTCCGCTGGCTCCTCTGGGCCGGTATCCCTAGTCGCGTCTGTGGGCTCCTCCGGGCCAACAGCCCCAATCGCGTCCACTTGCTCCTCTGGGCCGACATCCTCAGTCGCGGCCCCTGGCTCCTTCGGGTCGACAGCCCCAATTGCGTCCGCTGGCCCCTCTGGGCCAGCAGCCCCAGTCGCGTCCGCCGACTCCTCCGAGCCGGCAGCGCCAGTCGCGTCCGTTGGCTCCTCCGGGCCGACAGCCCCACTTGCATCTGCTGGCTCCCCCGGGCCGGCAGCCCCAGTCGCATCCGTTGGCCCCTCCGGGCTGGCAGCCCTCGTCGCGTCCGCTGGCCCCTCCAGGCCGGCAGCCCTTCTTGCATCTCCGGCTCCTCCGAGTCGGTAGCCCCTGCCACAAACGTTGGTCGGACCGGGCCAATAGCTCTTGTCAAGTCTGTTGGTCCTTATAGGTCTGAAGACCCGTCCGCATCCGCTGGTCCCTTCTCACCAGCAGCTTTGTCAACCTCCGCGAGCACCTCGGACTCGGTGCCATCTATTGCCGTACTACGCTACACACGTGGCCTCGGCAACAGCCTCAAACCCAAGTCGTCCGTGAGCATGCCTACAAGATGAAGGATCTTGGGTGTGCCCGAGTCTTCCTGGGCATGGAGCTCGAGCATGATTGCTCCCAGGGCATCCTACGCGTCCATAAGGCCACCTATTTACAGACTCTATCCACTCGCTTCGCCGAGGACTTGCCCCATGTGCCGAGCACAGCCTCACCCATGTCATCCAATGGCCAGGCCACACTGAAGAGCTCTGACCCATCCGTTGTGGGAGGGCCAGTTGACGTAACCTTGTATCTGCGAGTCATTGGGTCACAGATGTTCCTGGCGATGACGACATACCTAGATATCGTGTTCACCGTCAACCTCCTGGCTTAGTTCTCTCAGGAGCCGCGTCACATCCACTTTGAGGCCACGATCCAAGTATTGTTCTATGTCATCTCGCCTCCGCGGCAAGGTCTCATGTTCCGCCAATAGCCGTCTGTTGTTGCGGTGGGCTACAATGACAGTGACTGGGCCGGCAGTTCGGACGGTAAGAGCCGTACAGGTTGGATCTTTTTGGTTGGCGGCACGGCTGTGTCCTAGCGCAGTGGCAAGCAAGAGTGCATTGCAGGCAACACATTAAGGCTGAGTACGTAGCCCTTGGTTCAGGCGCATGTGAGGGCGTGTGGCTGTGTCATCTGTTGTCCGAGTTGCGTCAGTAGGTCGCATCCATCACGTTGCGTTGTGACAATGAGAGTGCCATGGTCATCGTCAACAATGACGGCGTGCATCACACACGCACAAAACACATCAATGTTGAGTATCAGTATGTGCATTCGTTGTTGCATGACAATAGCGTCAACATTGTGTGGGTTGAGACAGCACGACAGCTGGCTGACTTCTTCACCAAGGCACTGAAGCGCTACTCGTTCAAAAGGGCCGTGAGTTCAATCGGCATGCGTCCGTGAATTGCACTCTTTGTTCTTGCCTGCATCTCTATGTGCCCTGGGGAGTCATTTTGTTGAATGTGTCGCTGCCCGTCCATGTGCACTACGCCTGTGAGTCATGGGGGAGTGTTGTTTTTTTCGCATCTCTCACAGTGGTAGCAGGAGCACACGAGACACGGGTGGTGGCAGCGAAGGTAGTGGCTCTAGTGGCAGCAGGATGAATGATGGTACAAGGAAAGCTAACAACCTCAGCTGCTGCCAAGCCTTAAGGGATTAGCTTGCGCAGTGCCTACTGAGAATGGAGGTTGTGGCTCCTGCTCCGGTTGTGGTGCTAACTTCTGTTGCTGTGGCTACTGTTGCCGAGCCTATGGCTGTGACAACGACTTCTGCACACCTTCTATAGGAGGAGAAAAGAAAGGGATAGAGGGAGCCCTTACCGACGGTCCACACATGGGTGTGGTTGTCGAGATGTCGTCAAACCCGCCAATATGATGTTTTTGGCAGTATACACTAGTTGGTGCATGTTATCGACGTACTCGTACTCGGTAGCGGCTTTGCCACAGCTGCATTTGCCGGGCACGTACGTATGACGTTTGCGTCTTCTCTCTAATAGCTGATCATGTCACAAATCCTCCTCATAGTACACCACGTACTCCTCGTTCACTGTTGCCTTCGATTCATCCGAAGGAGAGTAGATTGGCGATGATTCTGGGGGTGAATCCAGAGTGGTGGAGGTGGCGGCGATGCTACTTTGGTAATAACACGATGAGTCCCTGCTGCGGCTGCAGTAACGCCTGGGAGTGGGAAATTTCCGTCGGGCAGGTGCGATGGTGGCGATGCCGGCAAGGACTGCTCTTACGGCCGTAGATGCAAGGATCATAAATGCGGCAGCCATGGCTGCAGTGGCTCCGGGTGCAAGTAACGTGGCTACCGCCGCAAGGAGCCCGAGTGTGGGCAAGATGCACGACGCATTCTATAGCTGTGGCTGCAGCTGCTGTTAGTGCGGTTGTCCCCACTGTGGCTGAAGATAAGGGGTGGGTGCTAGTGCGCAGGCTACAGCTGCCATTGATGGAGTTGCTGTGCTTGTTTTTGCAACTAGAGCTACAGATACTAGACCTGGCTGGATCGTGATGCTGCTGTGAGAGTGAGAGACTTGAACCAGCTCCAGCTGAAATGCCAGTCCGCACTAGTGGAGACACGGGATGCCGCAAAATGACAAATGGTCCTTAGGCTACACGACTAGCAGAGACAACATCAGTAAAGCATGTGGAATGCCAAATATGCTTGAGTGAGTTTTTGCCTCTCGATGCCACTCAGTGCTTGGAGGGGTATGTGACCACAGGGGATCCATGCTCCCTCCTTTGGGATTATGTTGTACACAACCATCTACTTTGCTAAGCTTTTGAGCCCTGCTGCAAACAGGGAGTGTTGGTGTGTGGGCTTTGGCCCAACGCCTCCTGGTGCACAGCATTACTGCATTGTTGTTGACATGGGTCGAGGTGGTGATGGTCAAGACCCGCATACCTGGTGGATTTTACCGGTCTGACGAGGAGACCAAGCACCTTGAAACTACCATGTACTTCTTATGCAGGTGTGGGTGTGCCATGCTATAGGTGTCATGTTGTCAGGATTTACGGCCCAGGAAGAGTGTTGTTGTGTGGGCTTTGCGCTGGCACCGTTCCACACAATGACGTTGGCATCACAGGTATTCTAAGGGGTGTGACCAGCTTTATCAGCTACGACATTACCGGTGTGATGCACCTGCTCTATTCCGGCATCTAGGTTTATGCATACCTAGCTACTAGAGTTTTCTCGGTGGTCCAGACCCGGGCACCCGAAGACATGTTCCGAGTCACGAGGAGACCTGAGGTTGTGCTGTTCAAGACCCGCGCAACTGGTGGGTCGTACCGGTGCGACGTGGAGACCTAGAGCCTTAAACCAGTGTGCTCTTGTCAGAAGCTTGTGACGTGTTGCCTTTTCCTTAGTTATGTTCCTTGCTCTTTGTTTGAGACCCGTTCAAGTGGAGAAGTGTTCCTGGGTCACAAAGAAACCTGCCTTCCACATTACGGACGTGTTTGGCTTGTTGTGCTGGTTGTTTTGGTTCAAACGACATGTTATTCTGAAGCCTGTGCAGGAAGTTACGGCTGGGCGAGTGTTTTTGCCTCGGCGGAGCCGTTCTGAGAGTTTGCGTAGTTTTGCGCAAGTTGCTCCTCGTGCAAAGCCAGATGCGCCCCTGGCTACGCTGGTTGCGCACTATGCCTCACAGTTTTTTGGGTGGCTGTGGCTCATTATTGGTTGTGACTCTCTACATGTGTAATGTAAGGAAGCACATTCCATAATCTATGTGTGTTGCTGAGTCAAATCCTTGCCGTTTTGCGTTTGACCTATGTTGACGCCGCGAGCTGACTGAGCGCTGATGCCCAGTCAGTGGCAAGCGTGCTAGGAAGCTTCTTGGCAATTCTAGCTGTATGACACCCGCCTAGTGGAGGTGAGGACTCGAGCGAGAGTAAGCTCATCGCTCGAACGCTTCTGTCTCCCTCCCCAACGGGCAGCATTTCACTCGTGTATGACTCACCACTCTTGGCTCCACACTTTGTTGTTTTGCCGTCTCCATGTTGTGTTCTTAGCTTGTGGGTCTTCCCCTCATCTTGTCTCTTCCATTCCCTCACAACATTTTTGCCTCCTACAATGTTTTTTTGCCTTCACTTCTTAGCATGGGATACACACTCACAGGGATGCATGCATCCACATATGCTCGTGGTCTATGTGGTTTTATCCTCTTTCTCATGCATGAATTAGGTTAGTTTTCCAGCTTGCTGATCCCTCGGAACCACGCGTCCGGTTTGCATCGGCCAATGAGAAACCACCTGGAGCTCGTTCTCTCCAGGGTTCGGTTCAATCCCTAGGTGGCATCCGGGCCCCACGTTGAGAGCCTCGCATGGGTGGCCAAGTCAACTGGCTCATAGCACTACAATCCCTTGTTACTCCTTATCTATGTTGCGTTCTACGTAAAAGCGATCTTGTCCCCATCCATGGTGTCACTTCGTGCTGCATTGTCTGCTTGCTTGCTTGCTTGCTTGCACTAGCCGTCTACGCTACATACACTAAGCTAGAAATGGTGGGCAGCAGGTTGGGGCAGCTTCGTTGTTGATGCAGCGTGCGGGCTTCCGCGCTCGTTGCTTAGTCTGCTGCCCCCTCAGTCTGTCGGTCTAGAGTCTAAGTCTGGATGCTCTAGGTTTGTTACTCAGAAACGCATGCACCAGTGTTAGCGCCAGAAAGTAGCTGAAAACTGAGAGTGACTGATTAGGAATGAAGAATGAAAAACAATGGGAGACCCCTCCGAGTACTAGCCCCTCCCCCCAGCTCTGTAGAGCTTGTTACTCAGCTAACCAGCCAATCAGAAAACAGACCTTGACCTATTGTCTGGCAGACAGTGTTTTCTCGGTGAGCCCTGCCAGACGGCCGACAGCCCAAAACCCGGGCGTCATCCGTTTTGTTTGAAATCTTGACCAAACCATAATACCAAGGCCGCAAACGCAGTCGTGTGGTCAGAAACAGCTAGAGGCTAGTAGCTTTCTGTTTTCTCTCACTGTTGGTTTACTCTCCCGAATAGATGCGTGTGAGTGGAGGCCAGTGGACACCCATCATTGTATTAGATGGATATCATGTCAACACCAAAACAAACACCCCCTGCATCCTTGACTTGATATGCTGTTGCTAGCGATGGGTTCCCCTTAAGTAGATGCTTGGACTGTTCTCCAGACGCAGAAGAAGCATGGACGTCCATGTTGTGTCAACAACACACCAAGTCAAAGGCCTTCTGTGAGGATCAGTTGCCACCTAGAGGTTGATTGTTTTCTTGCATTTTCTTCGTTCACCACAACAGGCCAGCAGCTCCAGGTATACATATGCCCATGTAGCACATCAGAATGGACTGAGATGCCAAGATCTGGCCATGGTGATGAGACAAAATCAATTTCCATGGCCTACCAGGAAACCCACGTTAATTCGTCCCTTCCAAGAATGGGGTGGCCGGCATCAACGGTGTCTGAATAAGGCATGAAGGTTTGAGAAACTTCAATCTCTCATGGTGGTTGAAAGTTACAGCTTGGAAGGCAAGCCACGAAGGCTATTAACAAAAATTTGTTCTTCCACAAAGCTACCTTCTCGCACCATAGCTTAGAAACTGTTGGTATTTTCTCACATCTCTCATAGTGCTCTGTTGTATCCTCCCGGCTTGTGTACATCAGTGTGCAGATGACTGACGGCAATACTCAACATAGCTAGATTGTCTTCCAGTGGAGCCGACGCACGCTGACGACTGCACGCAATTTGCTGGAGCCTCCTCCCTCCGGCAACATGCTCAACTCCATCGCTAGGCCTCCTCGGCGGTCGGGCCACAGGCGGTCACTGCCACTGCGAATTCTGTCTGCATTCATCTCGTGTTGGATCTGACTGTACCATTACGTCTGTAGCATCGTGCTCTACTTAGGGTCCAAATCTCATGCTAGCGTGGCAATGTTGTCACCAGGGACTAGTGTAGGCGGTGCCTGGGTTTGGGCAACCATAACTCCTCACTACTGTTTTTTAGCTGATTCTGACTACACGACTACGACTGTAGCATTGGTATTATGGTCTAGTCCAGTTTTCAGGCAAAACGGAACACGCCCGGCTTTTGGGCCGTCGACCATCTAGTAGGGCTCACTGAGAAAACCCTGCCTGCCAGAAAATAGGTCAGTTTTCTGATTGGCTGGTTAGCTGAGTAACAAGCTCTACAGAGCTTGGAGGGGGGGGGGGGAGCTACAACTTGGAGGGGTCTCCCATTGCTGTTCATTCTTGATCTTTATTCAGTTCTTTACATTTCTCAGCTGCTTTTTGGCGTTAACACTGGCGTGCACATCTCTGAGTAACAAACCCAAAGCACTCAGACTTAGATTCTAGAGAAGCAAACTGAGGGGGAAGATGACTAAGCAACGAGCGTGGATGCCTGCACGCTGCATCAACAACGCTGCTGCCCCAACTTACTGCCTAGGAATTCTAGCTTGGTATCAGAGTTAGAGCACAACAGCAGCAGCAGATTACTGGCGTACAGGTACCAGACAATGTCGGCAGACCCCCACACTCGCCAGTGCAGGGAAAATGCCGTAGGATTATTTCAAGTAGCATTGACCAGCCTTGTGGCGGCGTTAAAATTTTCCCCTACAATCACTGGGTCAGGGGAAATGCTGCCGGATGTTTTTGGCAACATTGACCCCCACTTGTGACGCAAAGAGGTGAGCGGCCAGCGACTTCATGCACCATGACAACATTGCACGTCACGGCGTTGACCAGGTGTGAGCATGTTGCAAGCAGCAACAGTAGCCTACGGCAGGAGTAGCACCTTGTAGCAGCAGCGAGCAATAGCAGCAGCAGCTAGTAGCAGCTGTATGCAGCAGAAGTAGCCGATAGTAGCATCAGCTCGCGGTAGCTCGTAGCAGCAGTAGCCCGTAGCAGCAAGCAGCAGCAATAGCTGGCAGCAGCAACTCGCAACAACAGCAATGTGTAACAGCAGCGAGCAGCAACAATAGCTAGCTGTAGCAGCAGCAGTAGCAAGTAGCAGGCAGCAGCAGCTTACAGCACTCAGTAGCAGCGACTACAACAGTGGCCAACGGTAACAGCAACTGCGATACTTGCAACCTGCTGTTCACAGCGAGCAGTGAGCTATGAGCAGTGAGCTCGCTGCTCAAAGCTCGCAGCTCGTAGTGAGTAGCAAGAAGAGAGCTTGTTGCTCATAGCTTGCGGCTCGCAACAAGAAGCAAGCTTGCTGTGAAGAACGGAAAAAAATCCCCCACCCTACAGGTGGCCCTACAGCGGCTGCAGCCACCACCACAGCTGCTGCTATAGCCACAGCAGCCATAACAGCAAGCAACATCTCAGCAGCAGCAGCTACTGCCATTAAAGCATCAATTGCAACAGCAACACCAACAACAACAACAGCATCACCAATTGCAGTAGTAACCTAAGCCGCTGATGCAACAACAGCTGCATCAGAAACAACAACAGCAGCGGCATACCAACAACAGCAGTAGAAGCAGCAGTCCACGAGCTTCGTCACTGGCTCCTCCATTCCACTGGCCACTATTCAGCAACAGCATGCCACACTGACGTGGCAACTTGCAGCACTGTAGCCACCAGCATCATGTACATACACAAGTACCCTGCCGCCCTTCCTTCCTCCTGGGCACGCCAGCCCCACTGCATGTGATGCCATGCATTATTTAGTACAACAACAGACCCAGCGCCAGCGGCAGATAGTGACTTCAGTCCTTAGTCCCACTCTGGGTGCCGGCCGCATGCCAAAGGACTTTGAGACTCCGCCCCCGTCGCTTCAGGCCGGCGAACAAGCCCGGAGCTGGGAGCTTAGCCTCCACATGTGGGCATAGGGGGAGGGCCTGTGGGCATTCTACACTCTTCAGTGTGACTCCAACGAGGCCGACCAACTTTAGGCTGTTGTGCCGTACGCGCCCTCGTCCTTGTCGAACCTCCGGTATCATGCCTAGCCATTGAGCCCTTCCTTGGTGACTTCACTAGTGGCTGGACTCCAGAACCTGCACCCATGTGGCACGTCCTCATCCGTTCCCATCGCCTATCCAGCGGGGTTGAGACCAGCCGTCTGCTTCGGGAGATCAACTCCCTGCACATGGGGGAGACCGAGACAGTCACCTCCTGCTTGTAGCGGGCGGAGAAAATCCTCCGTCGCCTACGCAACTCTGCTCCGCCACCTCTGGCCATACTCCCGACCATCAAGCACAATTCCACCAATGCGTACGCCGACGTCTTCGTCCACTACACCTAGGACGTCCTCTCCACAATGGCGGCCCAGGGCACACTCAAGAAAGCAGAAAACAGCAATGGAAAGGACGATGTTTGTGGGGTGTGCGTGCCTCATCCTAGAGCATCCTCGTCGCTCTTGTCGTCATTGTTAGTACTGTCGTCCCCTGCCGCTGCACCCAGTGCAGTGATGAGGGCCTTGTCCAACCGCATCACCTGCCGTATGCTCGCGAGTTGCTGAGCTATACACCGCCACGCAGACTCCACAAAGTCGAGACGCGTATGCAGCTAGTCGAGCTCTGCTACAACAGCTGGCTGGCCAGCTACGTTTGCTACATGTAGACGATCAGTCACAGGTCAAACCGGATGGTAGAAGTCAATCTCGTGCGCGTCGGCATGAGCCATGGCCTTCTGCAGCCTCGTCGCCTCGTCGTGTAGGTCAAATTCCTCTACGTGAGACGTCGACTCATCTACCGCCTGGCCACCAGCTGCTAGCCGGGTGTCGGCACCAGATAGCACGGCAGCATCTACAACGTCTGTACTTGCAAGCGCTACTACTGCAGAGTCACCGGCTGCTGCTGACACACCTGTCACTCGGCCATCGAATGTGTGCCGGACAACGGCATCAGTCGATGCACCTGCATCTGTAGTGTCCTCACCACCATCAAGAGCACGATCAGCCCAATGGGGCTCCTTCCAATATGTGGTACACAGCCAATCGTCCATCTGCTATTGAAGGTCCATCCGTGCCCAACTTGCATCCTGTGGAGATCACTCAGCTGCCTCAAGACACGGGTGCACTCCTTGGCGACCCATCATGCTGGAACATCCGTGGTCTAACACCGGCTGCTCAACTCCCAGAGCTCGGCCATGAGACCCTCAACATGCGCCTCTGCTTGAGCCACAATTGCCTCCTACGCATCCACCACGGAGCGCAGGCTCCACAACATGAGGTCTACTACGCGGACGTCTGACGTGGAGGCATCGAGTGCTGTGTTCGGATCTGCCGCCCTGACATTTGTTGCTGATCAAGCACGGGCACACAAAATTTCTGGACCAGACAGGGCAGAAGTAAGGAGTGGCTCGACCCGGACGGCGGCCATGTCGGATGTTGCTGGAGCGACATCCTCCAGAGCGGCTGCTCTTGTAGGGGTGACTACTGCAGGTACATCAGCTGCTATCAATGTGTTACACAAGCAAACGTTTGCTGTTGCTTGAAGGCCATACCATGCTTGTGCTACAATTGATGCTAATACGAAAGCACATTGAAACTTTGAGTCTGTCTCCAGTTCCGCATCTGATCACTCCTTGTTCAACTCGTCGTCCTCACAAGGAGCAGGCACTGTAGGAACATCGGCTACCGCGGACACAACCACCACTCGGCTATCAGCAGAGTAGACCACTATAACGGCTACTCCTGCACGGGCTGCTGTTGCTGAGGCATCCATTGATATTGCCTCCTCCACCTGTTGGCGCAAGTCCGACCACCTCCACACTGCACCATACAACGTCCACGCAGTGGCCTCGATACGTGTGTACACATCTTTGACATCTGTTATAGCAGCCTGACGACCCACGATGTCTACGGTGTTCCAACGCATGCTTGCTACACGTAGCTTGGGCATGAGGTCCTGCAGTTGCATGCTCGCATGCGCCAACGATTCCTCCTCGTTACAAGGTGCAGAGTATCAGAGGCTCGAGCACAGAGGTCGAGTCGCCAGCCAAGCTGGCCCCATAGCTCAGCTCCTGTTGCATCAACTGCTGCTTGAGCTGCGTCCTCCGTGATGGCTGTACCTCCACAGATAGCTGCGGAAGTGGCGCCAACCGTAGTAGACGTACTGGCAACCTTGATGTCTCTTGCCTCTCAAGGTGTCACCTCAGCTTATGTGCTTGCAATGGTTGCTTCTGTGGCTGAGGTAATATCTACCCTTGTGGAGGCTGTACTGACTGCTACAAGGGCAACGACCATCATGGTATCTGCACCAACAAGGGCATCAATTGTCGGCGTCCCGTCTATAGCAGGAATAACAGCTATTGCTACTGCTACTATCAGGATGTTGGTGGCTACCGACACGCCCACTGCCCGGGCGTTCACTCCACATATGGCGGCTTTCATCGCCACTTTTTGTGCTACCCCGTCCACTGCTATTGACACACCTACCTCCGTGGTCACAGTCTCTGTAGCGTCAGCTGTAGTCTCCATCTCCATCTGCATCTCTACGTCCGTCTCCCACTCCGCGTCAGACCACTCGTCCGCCTCCGACTTCGTGTCAGACCACTCATCCTCGTGAAACTCCTCCTCCTCACAGAGGATGTCCCTTTGTGTAGCACCGTCCATTGCATCCCTGCTGCGCTCTCCTGTGGTCGTCGGCGCACACTCCATCCCTCTCATGACCAACACATTGGTAGAAGCTGAGAGTGGCGCACCAACCCCGCGACCCGGGACAAGAGAGTCAGCTCCGTGGTAACATCTACCAATATTGCTGTTGCCACTACCTCATGCGCATGTCTAGTCAAACGTGCCATCCGCTACCTTGCACGGTGAGCACGAAAGTGAGTAGCACAAGTCGAAGGGACTGCCATAGAAACGGAGGGATCAGAGGTCCGGATGACTCCGACTGAATCCAGGACAGACCGGAGGAAGTCAAACGTAGACCTCAGGTTAGGCACCAGGGTATCATCAGGTGGTGTCTCAGACGAGGGTGAGGATGACAAGGACGAAAAGGGGGAATCTGTAGTGGCATGGTGGCGACAGATCGCTTTGAGGCCACATGGTTTGTGACCTGTTGCACCATGCACTTTTGAATTTGAAGCTCGTCGTACAGCATTGTCACGGCTCCACTGAGGGGCTCTCTAGCATCAGTTGGCAGCGCATCCGGACCAGGTGGAGGAGAGGAAAGATAGGACGGCATGGAGGTCGGTCGCCATCCGGCAGGGCACTGTTGATAGTGGCACCAGCCCTGACGCAGGGTGCCGGAGATGTAGCGGGCAAAGCCGTTGGACGCGGGAGGCATGTACCACGGCTGCAACAGCCAATGTGCTCGCCGCGCCTGCCATACCTACAGAGCTGGCATCAGCCATGGCACCGGCTGCCCACCTACCACACCAGAGTGCTCATCTCCGGAGCTTGGCATTGGTGGGTGTGCAAGACACTTGCTCCTGTTGGCAGAGGGCCACAAGAGGAGGTGGGTGGTCGAAGCATAGTCTCTCAGACATGCTCTGACGCCGTTAGGAAGATGGCCACCACCACACTGGTGGTGGGTCGTTGTGTGACTACTTTATGGTTGCTACGCTGCTATTGCACGGCTATTGCAAAGTGTGACCTCGTGTTGCCTTCGGAGCTAGTGTAACTGCTATCGTTACAGCCTATGGCCGCCGTCAAATGCCGACGGCGGTGGTCCCAACCACACCTCTTGCGCCTCGTAACGCTACAGGTAGTACCGTTGTGGCTGCGGCTGCTACTACTCCACCGATCGCCGTCATGAACCAATGGCTATGGCCCCGGCCACCCTTTGCTACTACTGCTACTACCGCATCTCACACGGTTGTTGCTTCTGCTGCGGCTGTCGTCCCTTTTTTTTTATGAACCGAATGCCCCAGTGATTTCTCGAGGAGCCCTCTCTTGGGACTTCCTCGGATGCCCTTTTTTTCCCGGATGCCCCTCCCCTTCCTCATTTTTGTTCTTCCTACCTGGCTTGATCCTCGCAGCAAGCTCATCGATCGGACTAGCTTGTCGGCTGGCAGGCACTTTGATTGGCAAGCTCGGCCGACGGCGAGCTCCACTACAAGCTCACCCGACGGCTTTCTCGCTTGTAGCGTGAAGCTGTAAGGTAGCTTCTCGTTGACTACATTGGGGGTGGTACTAGTGGTTGCTGCTGTTGCGGGTGTCCTTGTAATGCATGCTACTCCTGCTATGGCTACAAGCGCGCACGCAGCAACTCTAGCCACTGCTACTATTGCTACTGTGGCTACTACCCGCCGCCGCAGTTGCTGCAGCTGCTGGCCTCTGATGCTACTGCTACGGCTACTACTCTGGCTATTACTCACCGTCGCTACAGCTGTAGCTGCTTGCCGTCACATTTTCTAACAATACTTCTATTGCTGATGTAGCCGCTGCCCACCACCACTGCTACTGCAGCTACTCACCGCTGTCGTTGTTCTTGCGACTGCTGCTGAGGGTATCACCTTCCGTCGTTGCTACTGTAGTTACTCGCCGTCGTTGTTACTTTTGTAGCTGCTACTACTACTACTTCTATTGCTATGGCTGCTTTCCATAGCCACTGTTGCTTCAGGTACTTCTTGCCGTTGCTGGTGCTATGGCTACTGTTGCCGATGTGGCTTACAGCTACGGCCTCTGCCTTCGCTACCTCCATTGCCTTTGTTGTAACATAGTCGTGGTCAGTC
This sequence comes from Penium margaritaceum, assembly GCA_023375785.1. NCBI lineage: Eukaryota > Viridiplantae > Streptophyta > Zygnematophyceae > Desmidiales > Peniaceae > Penium > Penium margaritaceum. Next base: position 32,297 of record SZWC01006629.1, read on the forward strand.
CTCCTAGGACCTCCTGTTGTTGCTGTGGGTGGCTGCCGCTGCTGCCAGTCACTGCCTCTGTTGTTGTATCTCTACTGCACACCACAACGAGCTGTGGCTTGTTTGCTCTTATACCAAGCTGAAATAGCCAAGAAGCTTCCTAGCACGCTTGCTACTGACTGGGCAACAACGCTTAGTCAGCTCGCGACGTCAACATGGGCCAAACGCAAAACGACAAGGTTTTGGCTAGGCGATACATACAGAGTGTGAAACATGCTTCCATAAATGAAACATGCAGAACGAGTTACAACATTGAGCCACAGACACCTAAATTGTTGTGAGGCTGGTGCGCCGCCAGCCTAGCCAGGGGTGTGTTTGGCTGTGCTCCAGGCGCAACTTGCAAAAAACTATGCAAACTGCGAGAACGGCCCCGTCAAGTCTAAAACATGTGCTCGGTCGTAACTTCCAACACAAGAGTCAAAATGACACGTCGTTTGAACCAGAACAACTAGCACGACGAACTGGACATGTTCATAATGTGCAAGGCAGGTCTCCTCGTGACCCCGAAACACGTCTCCGGGTGCCCAGGTCTTGACCAAAGCGCAAGGTAGGTAACCAAGCACTGGGTAACATGTCACGAGATCCCAACACACACACTGGTTCAAGGCTCTGGGTCTCCACGTCGCACCGGTACGACCTACCAGGTACGCAAGTCTCGACCAGTACAAACTAAGATCTCCTCATGACCCCGGAACATGTCTCCGGATGCCCGGGTCTTGACCACTGAGAAAACTCTAGTAGCTACGTACGCATAAACCTAGATTGCAGAATAGAGCAAGTGCATCACACCGGTAATGTCGTAGCTGATAAATCTGGTCAGACCCCTCAGAATACTTGTGATGTCAACGTCACTCTGTGGAATGGTTTTGGCTCAAAGCCCACACAACAAGAGCATGTCTCCCCCTCTCCCCCTTTGCTGGTTTCTTCTATTTTCTCATGTCACATGGCAGTATCACCATCATCATACCACTGAGAGAATAAATGATGCCGTTATCACCATGGACCATGACCACGTCTCACTGAAATGTATAGGATGCCGGCAGCAGAGGCTCTTGTCTCTCAATCACCTGCATCAGTGATGAGTGAGGTGTGCAACGAGGCCAGAGCTCACAGTGTGCCTGTGACCTAGAACCAACACTCACCTATGAACCACAACCAACACACAACGCACTCTCATACGGGCGCCACAAGGTGTGACAAAAAACATTGTACACGGATATGCACATGAACAACGACTCAACCAAGAGCACCACGCAAACACAACAAGCCAACGGCATGGACTACATCCTTGAAGACGTTGCTGCTGAGCACATTCGTGAGGAAGTCAGCTCTCTATTGTCGAGTGTCAACCCAGACGATAAGGAAATCACTTACAACCAATCTCTCACGCACAAAATGATACTCAAACTTGTTTTTCTTTGTGCGAGTTTAGTGCATGCCATCATGCTCAGCAATAGCCTTGGTGTTGGTCTTGTTGCCTTGGTATTGCTGAGCATCATGGCATGTACCTTAGTGTTTTTGCTGTCACAATGTAGTGAAATACAACAAATAGGAACACATAGCTGTTGGAACAGGTGACAATTTTGCTGTCACAATGTAGTGAAATACAACAAATAGGAACACATAGCTGTTGGAACAGGTGACAAACCAAATGCTCTCACTCGTGCCTGTCCCAAGTGCAACATAATCAGCCTCACTAGAACTTCGAACAACACATCCCTGCTTACCACTCTTCCATGACACTGCACTGCCACCAACGAGAAAGATGTAGCCAGTACGGCTGTGAGCATCAACATCATGTGCCCAGTCGTTGTGTGTGTATGTACGGACCACGACTGACGGTTGTGCCCTATAACAAAGGCTGGTGAGAGCAGTGGACAGGGTATATCAGGCAATTCGCAATGCAGCCTCCAAATGTCATGCTTGCGGAAACATGGAGAATTGCACCAGGAAGTTCACGGCAAAGGCGACATCCACCCTAGTTTTCATCACCAGGTACATGAGTGAGCCAATCACACGGAGGTAGTTTGTCACATCGACCGGCTCCCCCAGCTACAACACACGAGTGTCCTTAGCAGCCTCTGTCCGGTTGGGGTGATGGGCGTGGACACTGTGGACACTGTCTCGAGAAGGGCGGCAAAGCGCTCCCCCAGGCTGCAAACATAGGCGGCCTGGTGAACATGGAGTACATAGCAAGAACGGTCTCGGTCCAGCTCCATGCCGAGAAAGACACGAGCCGGTCCCAAGTCCTTCATCTTATGTGTGGACTATAGGATTACCTTCACCGATCTCATAGCCTCCTGACTGGATGATGCTATCAGCAAGTCATCCATGTAGACAAGGACAGCAACAAAAGGGCCCCACGGAGGATTGGAAAAGAGAAAATGGTTGTCAGTACTGCATTGGTAGCCGCCTTTATGAAGCGTGGACGTGTTTGGTTGGTTCAAGCACCAGGGCGACTATTTCAGGCCATGATGAACCTTTTGCAGTCGCCACACTCTATTGGTGCTATCAAAGAACCTAGGGGGCTGAACCATGTAAGTATCCCTGTCCAACTGTCCATGCAAGGAAGCATTTTTGTCTTCTATGTGCTCCAGCTCCCAATCATGTTGAGCGACAAGGCTCAGCAAGGCTCGGGCTGTGATGTAATGGCCAACTCCCGCGAATGTCTCATCAAAGTCAAAGCCAGGACTTGAGAGAATCCCATACAACTCCGCAACTTCCACTGCAACGAGTAAAACATTGTTTGAAGTTGTTTTTGACAACATTGCCGCTACACCGGTAGGACTTCAAACCCAGAGCAACATCCCTGCGGTTAAACCAAGGAAACTCCTCTACCCTTTGGGAGGAAACACAAACGACCCTCAAATAGATGCAAGAAGCCGTGAAGCGAGCAGTGGACCAACATCATAGTGATGGCATGTTGAGCGATCGCGTCCTACTAAGCTCGGGGAACATCAAACTCTGAGGCCATGACTTTTTAAAGTTAGAATACCAGTGGTTGGGACCATTTGAGATCAAGAAAATTCAAACACCTATAATCGCTCAGCTTTGCCTGCCTGAGAGCATGACAAGACACCCTGTCTTGCACATGAGCAAGATCAAGCAGTACCGGGAACTCAGCGAGAACTTCCTTGACAGAGATGTTGCACCTCCACCTCCTTCTCAAGTGGACGGGGATACTGAGTACGTGATTGAAGACATGCTTGGACATAGATATCGTTGAAAAAGAACTAAGTATCTGGTCAAGTGGCATGGCTACGACATTTTGCACAACAGCTAGTAGCCTTAAAACAACCTTTGAGACATCGATCATCTGATCGATGGCTACTACCGTTGACACTGACCTATATCTGCATACGCTCCGGAACGTCACCGCTAAAAGGGAGGGACGTGTCACGTCCTTGACATGCAAAATTCTCAAAACCCCGCAAGTGAGATTTTTTTCCTTACATTTGTACTTACTGCGCATCGAACTCATGATTTTGATATTGTTAGGAGAATGGAATTCTGGTTACCTGCCCTGACCTCCGGTGTTTCTTTCTAGAAAGTTCTAACAATTTTGACAACTTTCTAGAATGGCTGATAGTGTCGCAAACTATGTCGACATTTTTAAGTGTTCATTCAACTTCTTGATGATGCAAGATTTGAAAAAAATTGTTTCCCTATATTCTGAAATGCCCCCTACATCTTAACAGAGCCTTTTGAAGCGACCACTCATGGGACGACCTCGCACAAGTCGCTTGGCTCGAGCGTCAATGATCCAACACATGCCTCATTGTGGTTCTTGTCATTGTATGGATTCATTCGACATGTTCGAAACTTAGCATCAGAGTAAAATTACTACTTCATACAAGTTTTCCATTCTTGTGATTGCTTGAATTGTCTATAGCTACGCTCCTCATCCTTTTGAACCACCTACGTTTTGCTCTGGGTAACATTGAAAATGTTAACAGATAAACAGAATAATGATCACAAATCCATATCTTGAGGGGTTTGTGATGGTTTTGAAATCAAATGATAATTTCTTCATGTCAGTGCGTTCTGGAATGCCAAGATTCAACTTTTGTGGTTTTTTTTTTTTTTGTTGATGGCTAGTGTTACGCCAAGTGAGACGTAGGTGGTTCACAGGTTTGAGGTACGGGACAAAAGATGATCCAAGTGTTTGAGACAAATGGATAACTTGTATCAAGAAGTATGTGTACTTTGATGACAAGTTTTGAGTGTGTCGAGCACACATATACAATATCGAGAATGAAAATGAGGCATTGGTTGGGTCACGAACGTTCAAGCCGAGCAACGCGTTCAAGGTTGCGTCATGAGTGGCTGATTTGAGAAGATCCACAAACAAGTCAAGGGGCTTCGAGAATATCAAGGTGCTTCTTTACAAAATTCTAGCACATCTGAGAAGTCAAGAAAACGATATCGAAACATCGATAGAGATCGTGATACTTCTGTCGACCATGTTGGAAAGTGGTCGAAGTTGTCACAAACTTCCCGAACAGAACACTAGAGGTCGGGGCAGTTGGCCAAAAAGCCTTCGGCCAAATGGCGTAAAAATTATGAAGTCAACGCGCTGGGTCATGAATGTAATGACAACAATACCCACTCGTGGAGTTTAGGGACTTCTGTACGCCACGAACGTAACACCCCCCCCCCCCCACTTTTAGCCGCAATGTCCCAACATGCTAGCGGATGTAGGCTATTGACATCTAATGTAGCCATTGATCAGATGATCGACATCTTGGAGGTTTTTGTAAGGCTCCTAGCTGTTATGTGTGACGTCGTAGTCGTAACACTTGACAAGTTTTTTGGTCATTTTTCCACCGAATCGATGTCCGAGGATATCTTCGGTCATGTACTCCGTACCCCCGTCCACTTGAACAAGAGGTGGAGGTTTGAAGTCTCTGCCGGAGAAGTTTGTACTGGGGTTCTGGTAAAACTTGAGCCTGCTGATGTGGAAGACAGGATGATGGTACATGGAAATCCGTGAATCTGCACGATCTGAAATACAAGAAATATACACACTGTTCCCTCTGCGGTAACGGAGGTGGTCAATGGAATGAGGTTAGACAATTTGGAACATCTTTCCACTAGGACAAGGATGGGGTAATATCCCTCAAAGGTGGTGGAAAACCAGTCACAAAGTCCATGCTGATGTCGGCCCATGGCTCTGTCGGAATAGGTAGGGATTGGAGTAGACGAGGCAACCGTGTACGGCAAGATTCCTGCCTCCGATAGGTATCACATGATTTACAAAAGGCCACCACGTTGGTTTGCATCCTGTCCCACTAGTAGTGCTTTGCCTGTTTCTTGAGCATTTTGTCCTCGCTGAAGTGCCCACCTAGACCGGTGTCGTGGCATTCCTCCAATAGCATTCACTGTAGCTCCTTGTTTGGAGGAAAGACAACCTGGCAAGTGAATCGCCCTGGCCATCAGGGATCGTCGAACCAAAACTTACTTTTGTCATACCCACCGAACTCTTTGTAACCGTTCACAAACAGTCTTGCAAGGTACCGGTCTCGTCCAACGAGAAATGTGCCAATCTCGGCCGTTGAATCTGATTATTGATTGAGGGCATCAGCTCAATTTGTTTTTTCAGGCCAGTACTCGATGTCGTAGCCAAAGTTGGACTCGAGGAAGCCTATCCATCAAGTTTGTTGATGGCTTTTAATTGGTTGGAACTTAAGGTGTTTCAAGGCATGACGGTTGGTGAGGACGATGCATTGCCAGAATTCGAGGTAGCACCGCCACATCTTGAATGTGTACATGAGTGCTAGCATCTCTTTCTTGTGTACTACGTAGTAGAATGTCGACCTACATACTTTTTGCACCATGTACCTGACCGGCTATTCTCCACTACTGATATCTTGGAGGAGAACGGCTCCGATGGCACAATCGATGCATTGGTGGCTATGATGTAGTCCATTGTTGGATCTGCCAATTGTAAGGCTGGTGTTGAGGTCAAAGCGTTTCTCAAAAGGTTAAACGCTTCTTGTGTGCTGTTCCTCTAGTTCCACTTGGTGGTTTTATACATGAGATCGAAGAGAGGCGCAGACACTTGTACACAATTCTTTATGAATCTATGGTAGTAATTAAAAAAACCCAAAAAACTGGATGTCTCAAACAATTGTGGGCTTCCGCCGATCAGGGACTGCCTCTACGTTATTTAAGTCCATGGTGATCCGTTGGCCGCCTATGATGTGGCCCCAAAACCCGATTGAACGGTGACCAAAGTCACATTTTGAGATGTTTTTAAAAGAATTATCTTTGATCAATCTCGAGAACTTTTCAGAGATGTTCATTATGCTCCTCTGGGATGCACCTGCACACCACAATGTTGTGGAGATACAGGACAAAGAATTCATTGAGGTATGGGCACAAGATGTTGTTCATCACTCGCATAAATGTTGCAGGGGTTTTTGTGAGTCCAAACGGCATGAGCGTAAACTCAAAGTACTTGTATCTTGTGCGGAATGCTTCCCTCTCAACGTCCTTATCAGATACCCAGATCTCATGATAGGCGATGCGCACATAAATGTTGCTGAAAATTTGGGCACCTCGGTGTTGATCAAAAGTTATTGTGCTTGCGGGAGGGGGTAGTGATTCTTCATGGTGATGTCATTCAACGCCCGATTTTCCACGCATTTGGATTTTGCCTCTTCCATTTTTCACAAAAAGCACCAGTACTACGTAGGATGACGTGGAGGGCCGGATGAACCCCTGATTGGGTATCTCGTCCAGCTACTTCTTGAGCTCGGTCAGCTCGTGATCAGTCATCAGATAGGTCCCCTTCACCCTCGGTCTATTACCAGGCTTTAGGTCCATCTAATGGTCAATGTTACATTGCGGTGGTAGTTCTCGGGGTAGTTTATCGAGACACGCTCCTTCAACTCCTAGATGAGTTTCGTAAACTTCCTCGGTATTGCTGCAAACTTCTCTGTCGTTGAGGTCATGGATGTCATTTTGGTTGCTGTAATTTCTTTTGCTCCTCTTGCCTCCACGTGGACTAGCCACGCTTGGGCCCTGCACTTTAGATATTTCTTGGCTACATCCAGAGAAATCAGCTGGAGTTTTTGAACTATCACAGCGTCTTTTGCTGCTTCCAACTCTCTTGCTTCCTGTAACCGCCGCTACGTCATGGGTTGTTCAGTCCGAGGCAAGTGTTGCTTTCTTTCATTTATGCTGACATACACTACTCCGCTACTCGAGTTAACCCATGGATCATACAAGAAATCTTGCTTGAGAATGATTTTTGGTCGCCCATTAGGCAAACCCTCCACATCGCTATGTATTATATATCTCAAATTTGTAGTCAAAGTGGTTCGTGAAGTTGACGGATCTGCAGCCGTCCATCGACTATTTTTGCTTTAAAACTCTTGGTTTGGTCTACAAACCCAGCTTTTGAACCATGTCATTACTGACAAAGCTGTCAGAAGCTCCTCCTTCCAATAGTGCCGGTACCATACTGCAACTCTAACAAGCCCTTGGTTGTACTCGTAGCAGTATCGCCGGATGATCGTCTACATACCCCTCGTCCAACTTTGCGATCTTAGGAACCCTCATGTATGACAATGTGAGCCGCTCAGATGGGCGATTGGTCGGCACAATTTTTTCCGATCGGACACAAGCCTCGCCGTCTACTCCTACACTTTACCATTTCCCAAATGTTTGCTCTTTTTCCACGACTTCGTCCCCCTTTTCGCTTGTTGTTGCCGCTTTTGGAAGTCTCGCAAGATATGAACCGGTTTCTTGCAAGTCCAGCAGAGTCGTTGATTGCGCTGATTGACGGCGTCTATCTCCATCAGAAATGAGGTTTCCATCGACTGCGACTTCCCTTGGCCAAGAGAAAATTTGTGGCTTTAGCATTGCCAACCATTGGATTACTGCATCCGAGCATTGTAGTTGGTGCTTTTGATGCGATCGTTGCTACGATCATTCACAGGAGGTCGTCTTGGGTACAAAAAATGGTGATTTCTTGCCAAATATCTTGTTTGAGACCGTTGTAGTAAAAACACGGTACTTCAAGGGTAAGGTCACTACCAATGATGACTTCTTGGAAAGGTCGAGTGAACTCTGCCACATTGGAGTGCTCATGCAAACGTTGGAGTTTGTACTTTG